>JBBPBX010029899.1:25363-35574 GCA_038048925.1 Garcialebias charrua
TATATACATACATACTGTATATATATACATACATACATACATACATACATACATACATACATACATACATACATACAGTATATGAACTCATTGGTGGGCTGGACTGAAGTTACCCGTGGGCCAGAAGTGGACCGCAGGCCACCAGTTATATTGCCTTGCCCTAAAATGATTCCAACATAAACACTAGATTAATTTAGAAGTTGTTAATGCTATACATACTTTTGTTTTGTACCTAAACAGCATTTGAATATTTCATTTTTAAATATATAAATGTCTTTTTATTCAGTGCTAATTTATCAAAACTGCCAACTATTAGCCCCTTACATATTTTTAAGGTTTATGAATGATTTCACAAATTAATTAAAAAAAATTAAAGCAATGACACGAAAATAAACAAATAATGTGTAACAAATAACAAACGGACAACAGTGTCTCTGTACAGTTAATAATCTTTGATGTCTGATGATTTAAACGGCATTAAATTAGCAATATTTGGTTATGCATTAAGAGAAATATTTGGTTAAATCTGAGCTTTTTATCCTGTTGCTCTGCTGCCGCCTAGTGGTCATTTTCTTACAAATTTATGTTATTTCATTGTTTTGGAGACAAATGAGTGAAAATAGACCAAAGAGTTGCACTTTTTTGCAGCATAAAGATGATTTCAGTTCTGAAAGGAAGTCAGAGTTATTGTGACAACTAGCATCCAGCATTTCAGCTGCCGTACATAAAACTTAGCAAATTACAGAGGAGCAAATTCCTCTCTAACACACTGTACAGAGAAGATTACAGTACAGTAAAATCAAATCTTTTTTATATGTATTTTTTGTTCAAAAAGTTCTATAACTTTGCTTGTTGAGCTGTAAGCAGACTTGTGTTGCACTTGTTAGACACCCAAATATTCCGTAGTATCAGGTTGCTTGTTTACTTCTATGTTTTGAAACGACTTAACACACTTTAGGTTCCCTCCCCCCCATTCCATAGAGTAGTGTGTAAGCTGTTTGTCTTCTGATAGCAACCCCATTCTGCGACTGGTAGATAAACTTCACGTGCGGTTGTTGTGTGTGAGATGGTCACATAAATACATAGTGACTGAGCTTTTTTTAGTCATTCAACCCTTTACTGTATTTATACAGGTTAATCCCATTGAGCCTTGGGGACTCATTTACAAGAGAGCTTAATTACTGTTTGTACAAGGTGATGCTTCATTGGCAAATTTTGTTGGTTGCATATATAGTCACCATTAAGCACACAAATTAGAAATCAAAAATTGTTTCTTTCATCCAGTGTCATGTTTAGGGTCTCCAGAAGGTGGCGTTTGTTTGACCATGGGCTTAAAATTAGGCCTAATGCAAAAAAAAAAAGGTCGGCAAAGTAAACCCAAAAGATGACAGCATAAAGTAGCACCTTTGTAAGTAGAGATTATTGATTTCTTCTTTTTTATTTTTTTTTATTTTTTCCAAGTGATTACAGAGGCAGAATTTAATACATTGTTTTTGATTTCAGCTCCTTTCCTTGCTGGTACGTGCTTTGCAAACATGACACCGGCAGGTCAGGACAAATGCAGCTCCCTTCAGAATCCTGCACTCATCATTTTAGCCAAGCTGCTGTTGACCTGGTGCCGATGCTAGAAAACAGGAAAAGTAATTTAACTTTCCATCACCGCCAACCTTGAAACAGTGAATGTAGGCTACCAGCATCCCAATAGGAATGAGAGAGGGTTCAGGCTGCTCTGCTTCTATCACACAGTTTCTTTACCTCAAAAAGAACTCAAAGGCTGAAGAATATCTGTATAATTTAAGAAGTAATACTACAATGGCTGATTAATTTTACAATTAAAAATCCTTTATAATCCACCCATCCTTCATCTTATCATCTATCATATACTGTATATTTATCATCTATCATCCATGCATACATTTATCCATCCATCATCTATCATCTATTTCTCATTTATCTATCCATCCATCCATACATACATACATACAGTACATTTATCCATACAGTACATACATACATACATTTGTCCACCCTTTCATCCATCCATCCATCCTTCCATCCATCCATCTATCCATTTATCCATCCATCCATATTCATCCATCTGTCCGTCCGTCCATCCATCCATCCCAATAAAACCCAGTGCGAACATACAATCTTTATCCAGAAAGGTCCCTGGCCAGGATTTGATCCAATGACCTTTTTGCTGAGAGGCAACAGCTCTACCAACTGTGCCACTGTGCCGGTGCCGCCCCTTTGTAATACAGTACACCCAAATAACATAACAGCACATTGATGGAACAAATTACATCAAAACTTTTCTTTTCTTTTTTATTAAGAATCCAAAAGTTGATTTATTAGCTTAACCTTCATCAGAAATGTTTCTTATCAAAGTGAAAGACTTTTTGTAAAGAAGCAAACTCCATGACTGAAACGTGGCAGAGTTCTGCTCATGGCATATTACATTTTAAGTCAATACATGCATAGACAGCAATAAGATATTGACTCTTACACGGCATGAAGTCTCTAAAAGGGGCTAAAAGAAAACACGACAGCTATATAATTTTCGGCCTTTGTTGTGTAAAACATACCATGTAGTTCTCCTGTCAGTTGGGTTTACCAACTCAGGAAGTGTGTGACAACAATGTTGCATTTATTCTGCTGCCATTTTTGTTGATAAGATTACAGACCTCAAGATTTTCATTTCAAAAGGTCTTGCAGGAAGTTAAAAACAAGTGACAGTTACTTATTAAAATAGCTTTGTCACTGTGTAACAATGCAGCCATTTTGCCATAGTGACTCGTCATCTCTATGATAACAATGCTATTGAAGAATTTAGATCAAATTTACAAATGTTTTATTACTTCATAGAACGTTGCAATGTCCTATGGGCCAGACACATTCCTAACTTCATCTCTCATCACCCAGAGCAACCAAACATATTAATGTCCTCTCCAAACCATGCGATGTGATCTGATTGTAATTACAACTTGTTGCCATATTCATTTGGCATCTTAAATAACCCCGGTGACGATATCTTGGGTCTGGGTTCAGTATTGGTCATAAAGTCTAAATATAATTCGCCGAGAGACTAAGTTGTTTTGCAGAGCGCTGTGGTCGCAGTCTGGCAAAAGCACACTCTTGACTAACAAAGCTGAAAAGCAGCGTGTGTACAGCTTAGGAGAGAGATTCTGCTACTGAGACCGTTCATCAGGTTTTTTATGAAGTGGCACAATATTTTTGAGGAGGATATTTGAATGGACTTTTAATTTATTGCTTCGTGCCTTTTCTTGCAGTCTTTCCAGCTGAGAACTTTTTACCTTTCCCAGCTCGTTGCACAGTCTGTAATGACACAGCTCAAACCCACACTACCATTTAACAGCCTGCATTACAACTTGGTAATCATAGGCTATGTTCATCCTTTCCTCTTTATTTTTTATTTATTTATTTTTTAAATATGTCTCTGACTGTCTTTAGCCCCCCTCCCTCCCTCCCCCAGCACACACCATGTTTATCTTATTCTAAGAAAGACCAGTTCAGTGCAGTGCAAGACTCACTACTGGAGAACGTGTTTGTTGACTCTATGGCACAGACTCGTGCTCTGTAGGGAAGCGGACCGTTATTTATGGCTCAAGGCCTTCTGTGATTGGCTGCGCGGGGACATAATTATGCGCGGCACTTGTAAGAATTGGAATAGGTTCCATGTTGAGTTGACTGGTTGCTAGGTTACTAAGTGAATGTGATTTTGACCAGTTTTCAGACAGTTTTTTTCATACTTGTGGTCAGTTCACAAAACACAAGGGTTACCAGTACTCAACATGTGCTAAATGTCATATGTCCGATATCTTGACTAATACTGTGTAGCACTGTGTTTAATGATAGACTGGCTTATTTGTAGAGCGTGAAACATTTTTCATGTGTTGAAAAAATAATAATAACCTGATAATTTGATAGAAGCCACTTCCTGTCCTACATGAGGCACTGATCTGATATCCACAAGTGGTCTAGTGGTTATAGTGCTACCATCATGCATTTCCTGGTTTACCTGGGCCTGTTTTGTGCATGCATTTTACAAGTTTACTCCAGGTGCTCTGTTGGGTTTGTTCCATATAGTTCCAAAACGTGCAGGCAGCCCATGTGACACCAAGCTAAATAAATAAATAAATAAATATTGTTTAAATATGCATGAATAAATGGATGACATTAGCAGAAGTGATGGATGGTGGACTGAGTATGATGGGTCCTGAGTAGCTTTTTAAAATCAGACTTGTGGATTACTCATTTCTATGTTGTGGCTATTGCAATTTATTCTTCATATAAACTGTAAAATGCATTATTTTTTAAAAAGCTGCTGTGTTATAAAAATAAAAATACTATTGTTTGTAGGGTAGACAGACAAGAAATTACTTTTAATTAGCAAAGATATTCCTACACCACAGTACTTAACAAATATTGCATTAGACTCTTAATCCTCAATAGTCATGGTGGTCGTACGAGGACCTTGAAAGGGGTAATGGGATTATACCAGTCTGAATGTCTTTGCTGCAGGAATTTTTCTGTTCACTTGCAGCAAAAACAACAGTATTTTTCTGCTCTCCTATAGGTGGTGAGAGCTGAAGATGATACTTCAGCACACCACCATGACCAATCCTTTTCTGTATTCCATACCAGGCCATACGTGATCACCGTCTTTAATAATGCATGTGCAGTCAGATCACAGGTAGAAAACACTGGGATGTGAGGGGAATTTAGGCTCAGTGAATAATCCTCATCTAATCCATTTATTTTGAACACTCGGGCTGTCACAGTAATACATAATGATTAGTCTGTTATTTTTCTAACATGCACTATTTTTTTGCATGTTAGGATAAATAAATAATTTCACTTGTTACTTTTGTCAATCTCCATGCATTTTATTTCTACTTAATGAATTTAAAATTACTCCCCCACACTCAAGAATTAAAATAAATAAATAAAAAGGCTTATGCTAACTAGTAAAGGTCAGGTATTCTGTTGTATGGATTGTGTTAGAGCCATGGTTTTACATTCTACTTTCTCTGTCACATAAAACTCTTACAGCCACTTCAAAGCCTGCAGCTTCCAGTTTCAGTGAAGGGTGGTATTAAAGATTATAGACACTGTCAGGGCCTGACTGAGTGGATAGTTTAAGTTTAGACTTGGAGTCTTCTTTTCTCACCTAATTACTGGAGTGATTTTAATGCATGATGTAATGCACTGTGATACTGACCAGTGGATCTTGATGTCTGAGTCTGTTACAGAACCATGTATCATTTGACAGCCGTGTTACAAATACGACAGCTGTAAATGTTTCCAGCCAGAAGGTGAACTTATAGTGAGATGACTTGCATTTGATAAATAGGATATTTCCATAAACCTAAACAACAACTTAAAAGGCGCATCCACAAACGGACTTTTCCTCCTGTATCTCTCTCAGGTTTTGTTTCTCTCCAACTTCATAATGCAGTAGAGCTACTTGCAGACTGCAGTGTCCAAGGAGTCTTAAAAAGGCAAGGAGGTGCACTCTGATTCCTGGCAGCTTGTGGAGCGGTGGAGGCTAAATTAGGCCTGATTTCATTGACTTCCAGTCCCTCGGGTCACTGCAGCCTTTCGGCCCAGAGCAGCGGAGGCCACTGATGCTTTGTCAGAGCTTTTCTTGACACTGCTGGGGTAAGTAAAAAATGGCATATTTATAAAGATTAAAATGTTCTAAGTGAACAGACCAGAAGTGCATGTTAAAGATTTGGTAATGCTCCCCTCAAATCTCAGTTGGTGCCTTTCTGTGTAGAGTTGGCTTGTTCTCTCCAGGCATGTGTGGGTTTTCTCTGAGTACTTTGCTCGCACAGCCTGCATGTTAGAGTAACTGGAGAGTCTAAATTGACTCAAAGCGTGAGCGTGTTTGTACTTGGTTGTTTAACTTGTGTGGTTTTGTGTTAGCCCTGTGATGGACCAGCGAGCAGTGTGTACCCCACCTCTCATTCGTTGACTGCTAGCAAGAGGCCCCAATGTGCAGAAAATGTGTCAGTGTTTTAGTTTAACATGGTCTTCTAGCAACAGTGTTTTTGTTAAAGGATGTTTCATTGCAGAGTATGCAATCCTATTTTCAAGTGAAATGTATGACAATTCAACTCGTCATTTTGCAACAATATCCCAATTTTTGACTCAAACTGAAAAGCACCACGTCCCTCTCTGCCAGCCTGAGCTATGTTTAGTTCAGCTTTGAAACTGAATGATAAACTATACTTTTGCTCTGCAAGAAAAGTAAAACTAATTTGGCTACTAAATTGGAAAAGGCTACAACTAACAAGCATTTTTTTTAAATGTTCTATGAATTCATCATATTTTTTGCACCCATTATAAATTGTGTTTTTTGCTTCCAAGTTTTTGAATCAGTTCACTCTGTAATTTGTGGACAGCTGTAGCTGCTGTTTAGTTTTATATTTACCGTATTTTCCGGACTAAAGGTCGCTGCTTTTTATCATTTTTTCATGACCTGCGACCTATAGTCAGGTGCGACCTATATATGGCTTTTTATAAAATAAGCTGATTTGTAATCATTTATTAACAAAAATTAAACTGAGACACACTCTTACAATAATGTCAGCTAACAAATATATATTTTTAGGTGTTTATCCTGCTAAAATTATTCATTTATTAAAGAAAAGTTCAGCTCAGACACATATTTGCTATAATTTTTTATCAAACAATTAATTGTTTTTAAGTGTTAATCTTCTTAAAAGCCTTGCTGTGCGCTCCTGTGGAAGAGACATTTGCAGCAGAGCTAAACACGGTCCACATTTTGACGTAGGTGCGACCTATATTCAGGTGCGACCTATATATGGATTTTTCCAATTCTTTGGCAATAATTGGACAATGCGACCTATACTCGGGTGCGACCTATAGTCCGAAGAATACGGTACTATGATTTCAGTATTTTCATGTCACATGCTTGTAAAAGAGATTAATAATCTCAATGGATTGCTTCCTGGTAAAATAAAGTAAAAAAAAAAAACTTTTTTTTTGTCAAGTTCAAATTTATTTGGACAGAATATAGTTTGTCTTGTAATAATAAATGATACTAAAATAATGATACTTTTGCTCAGAACATTCTCCCGTCCATTTATTGTTTAGTGGTACATTTTGCTGATGAGCAGCTCGTCTTCCTCTCACTTTCCTCTGCTTTTTCCCTTTTGCTGTTCTGTCTGTTGTGATTGACCGTGTCTCTTTCTCTGTGCTGTCAGTCGAGACAGGTGCTGAGTGCTGCTGAGGGTTGCAGCATGTGTGGGCCCCAGAGGCCTGCTTCAACATTCCACTGATAGTTTGATCGACGTAGTCCTTGTGTGGGGGTGAAGAGGAGGAGGGCAAAGGCTGCATCAGTCCGCACAGAAGAACCACAAGGGTAAGTTAGGCTCAGTGTGTGTGTTGGGGGGGGGGCTTGCCCCTCGTACTTCCTTATTTACCATGTTGCTTTAATACTTATCTCTCATACTCATTCTAATATCAAACAATCTTCCATTTTTCTCACAGTCGAGCACATACTCTCATGAGTACTTGAAAAAATATGCATCTATTTACACAAATACTGAGTCCAGATATTAGATACTGTACATAAGAACAATGAAGTACAGTTATTCAACTGTAAAGTTTACACTAAAATTTTTGAATGTAGAGTTTATACAGTTATGTGTTACGACAGTATTGCACACATACATTAATTTTTAAATATGTTGCTTTCAACGAACCCAACATTTTTGTAATATTTTTAATTGATCCAAACCATGGCTCTATAGACTTTTTAAAATACTTTTTTTTTAATAGAGAGAAAGGAAAGATAGAAAATAAGACCACAAAACACAACAATTATCCACAAAAAGAGCACAAGGCAAACACACCCAACCTCCATCTGCAATCCTGCAAAGTACATGACAGAACACAGCAACGAAACATACAAGCATAAAGACTAATAATATTCATGACCTTACAGTAATTTCCATAAATAAACATACCCATACCTACAAATATATATACAGTATACATACATATACATTCATATTCAGTCACATACCCATCTACATATCTGCATATGATATCTACATATACATCCCTGCATCCATTTGTGTGTGGTTGTGAGCATGCATAAGTGAATAAGGTTCCTCGAATAGAACATTCAATAGTGACCGTGAAGCATCAGAGATCCGCCCCCCCAAGGCCCGAGGCAGACGAAGGGGCGATCATAGCCCAAGACCCCAAGAAGGACCCCGAGCCCAGAGTTCCCAGGGCCACCCGAACAGGACGAGCCACTCACCCACTCCCCAGATCCGACCAAAGGGGAGAACCGTTAAAAGACTTTTAAAGTTTTATTTGGTCTTTGGTCTACTTTTCCACTCATTTACAAAAATCTATTTTCAGAGAAGTATCGGTAGTTAAAAAAAAAAAAAACTCAGTTATTATTTAGTCCATTCAGCTCTTTTCTATAGATTTTCAGGGCATGAATACGCTCTAAAAATCAAAGGATGAATCAGGGTTGTGTTAAATCCTAATAGACAATTTAGCAAACACGTTTTAAATTAAAGGCATAATTTATAACAATTTCTTTAGTAGAATCTAAGAAAATATAAAACCATTTCTGTTTGATTTTACTTCAGCACCAGCAAGGTTATTCTCAAAGATCCCAACAATGATGCACCTCTCAGGTCTATGGAGGAATTTCTTATTTCCTAAAAGCATGACCCTTAGATGCTGTCTATCTGCAGTAGACAGTTTTTTTTTTTTAGCTTCATCTTTCTTGTTTCGTCTTCTACTTGTTCACTTTCTTAATCATTTAAGCTCACACTGCACAAGATGCAGTTATGGTCTGGTAAAAGACAAAGTTAAAGTGCAAAGAAAACTTTGGAATATCTTCAGGAGGTTTCAAAAACTATAAATTAAAACCCATTTTGAAAGATTATAAAAAGTGACTCCTAGAATAAAAATGTAAAGAAAAGAAAGGTACCGGTAGTTCAAAACACCTGCACAATAGTTTTTATGTTATTATTTTCTTATAATGCAGTACCCACTGTAACAACTCAAAAGTTGAACCTCCTCATTTCGAGAAGTGCATCTAATTAACAGTTTAATGTGTGAGAACATGATAAAAAAGCGCATGTGCACAGAGTTGTGCAAATGGAGTAAAAGAGGACGTTATGAAAAGGGGATCAGAGAGAGGCGGAGAAAAACAAAGCAAGGGGACCATATTTGGCATAAGTACATATTGCAAGCAGAAGATGCAAATGTGATAAGGAGTGGTTGTCATGGAGACTTGATGTTACGTAGTGATGGTTTGCTGTAAACCTGACCACATTTGCGGTATGGCCGTTGCTAAGCAGAAGGTGCTATTATGTGAGTGTGAGAGAGCAGAGCGAGACAAGTAGAGGAAGACAGAAATGAGCATGTCAGTTTGTCCCACAATGCATTGCATCAGCATGACCTGTGTTGATGTGGCTTTATCTGTCCCAGTGGCGCGTCAGCGATAGACAGACAAACAGGTAAACCTTCTGTCTGGGCAATATATGTGTGATTTTCTTATGTAGGGCCTATCGCCAGTGTTTCTGTTGTGTTTTAACTGCTTCCTAAAATACTTTGAGTGAAGTTACTTTACAAGGAACAAAAGTTTGTTTACTCGAAGAAATTATTTGCTCAAATGTATCAATTTTCTCACTGTAAGAGGAAGTGCAATAAGAGGAAAGTACAACGGGCCTATATGTCTGCCGTCTACATTTAGACAGAAGAATATATTAACAGACTAATATAAAAGTGTTTTCATTTGCTTTCATTTTAGTTGAAAGTTGAGCCTCAAGCTTGACTGGTGCTTTCATACATGTCGTGGTGTCAGAAGGGGATGAGCCACTGTGCAATTTCCTTTCACTGCATTTCAACCTCGACAGCTTGAATTGCACCTGTTTCCCTGCACTGTCAACATGGAAGAAAAAAAGTTAAGATAAAGCCACAACGTATGCAACAGGCAAATGTGGCTTCAAATCTGCAGAAAACAGGGCCTTTGTTTAACTTTTAACTTGTTTTTAGTGAACAGGAAGTTGACCATTTCTGCTTTGTGGCAGCAACTGTCTCACGTTGGTGTTTAAAAGTGATCATTTCTGAGTGCAACTCCAAGCTGTTTAACTTTATTAAAAAAAAAAAATTCAAAATGATGCACTGATTAA
>JBBPBX010029901.1:0-35574 GCA_038048925.1 Garcialebias charrua
AAATCATGAAAATCAGTAGAGATCAACCATCCTAGCTGTGAGCGCTTTGGGATCAGTACCTCTTCTGTGCTCGTGTTACACACAGCGACAGTCGTGGTTCTGCCGTCGAGGGTCACTTGGCATGTGGCCTCCATGGACAGTCCTAAGTTGAAAAACATAGGAGATGGTTGAAAGCATGCCTGTTTTGTTCTAATAGCCTGTCCTTTCATGATGTGAATCATCACCGGCTTGTTCATAACCTGAGGTGGCACCACAGTGTTATGGCTGTTAGCAACCTGGCAGACCTCTGGAATGGTCTGTCCAGCCTTAAGGTTCTCTGTGGTTAACACAGGAGAGTCCTTCGTGGCTGTATCTAGTGACCACAGTGCATTGTTGTTGACGTCCACTCGGACACCTAATCTTACCAAAATGTCGGAGCCTATGTAGGTTGCATGTGGTAAGTTCGGGACCACGAGGAACGGGTGATCCAGTTCTCGTTGGTTCCAGATTAGTTTAAGGTCAATGATCCCTTTAGCAGTCATTACCTGTTTATCGTTGGGGTCTAACGGGAAGCGGAAAGCCTTTTTGTTCATTCCGAGACCCAACTGTTTCTTAACCAAGGTTCCAAAGAAAGCTTGGCTGATCGCTGATTTCTCCGTCCAAGGGGACAGAACAGCATCATCGGTGTGGGATCCTTGAATCTCAACACCTTTGACTACCTGTGGTAGGTAGTGTTCGGTGAGTGCCAACTGTTTCAGCTCGCAGAGGGGGCTCTCTTGTTGGACCTCTACTGCCTCACCTGTAGTTGGAGGTTCACCCACAGGGATTGTGCTCTCGTCTGAGCATTCCCTTTTGCCTTCCGCGGTACCTGCCGTTAGACGGTCAGTGTTACTCTGTGTAGGCATATCGATCGGCAGTGGTTGACTCACTCTGGTCCACATTGTCTGATCGCCATAATCTATAACCGCGTCGAAGCGGTTTATAAAGTCTTGGCCAACCAAAAATGGGCATGAGTCAACGGTGGACACGTATACCGGGTGGTATAGTGTCGTCTCACCAATCTGCATGTGAACCATTGCTATAGCTGTTAGGGTTGTACTCGTCTCCGAGAGACCCTGCAAAACTATAGCACATTCTCTGAGGGGTATTTCCCTGTCAACACCGCTAGCGGCCAGCCGCAGCTCTTCTAACAGTGTGGGTGACATAACGGATATGTCTGCCCCACCATCCAAGAGGGCCTCTTTTCTGAGGATCCCTTCCAACGTGATGGACAGGTAAGCCTTCTTAGCGGGCCCCTTTCTGATAATGTCACACAGGAACTCACCAGGTTGTCTCCGACGTTTATCACGCCTACCCCTGACTGTGTGACCTTCATTTATCAGTACTGTTAGTGCAGACACACATGGGTCTGACTGTTCAGTTCGTGGCGAGCCACTTTCAACGGTGAGTGAGCTTTCCCCCCCTTTTTCTGACGAGGGGTGCTCAGGCTCCGTAGCAATGAAGTCATGGTTACAGTCAACGTTCTGTTGACTGTCACATTCTGGACTGTCAACGATTCGACTGTCATTACCCTGATTGTCAGCATCCTGGCCACCAATGTCTTGGTGACTGCCAGCAACTGTGGCATTGTTGTTGTTAGAATGTTCAGAGTTACTATCAATGATAGTGCTACACATCACACCGGGTTTGTTCTCATTTTTAGTATTTTCCCACGTGTCGAACATCTGACGTATTTCCTCCTTGACTTCTGGGGACAGAGGGCTACGGCCTTTCCTCCGGGACTTCTGCGATTTTTTGTCTGTCTCGGACTGTTCAGTTTGAGGGGTAGGGGGAGCAGGTCCACGGCGTGGGGGCCCCTTCCGGGCCCAGACTGGCTTCGGGTGTCCCCTCTGGGACCACCCTTGGTTCGGGGGTTCCTGCTGGGACCACCCTTGGTTATATGGGTTACCCTTGTACCCATAATCTTTACTCGTTGGACGCGCACCCCCCTTTTGATCCTTTTGTTCACCCTCCGTGTTTTGCTTGAGCCACCTTGGGTTTTTCCTCAAGCGGACACCCCCACTTTGTGGTTTGTCAGGGTGAAAGGTCTGTTTCTTTTCGCCTGTCGGTGGATAGGGAGCTGGTGCTCGCGTCCCTTCCAGTTCCAGCGATTGGGAGTCGGCTCTCGCACTCGTGAACACCTCTACGGGTGTTCTGCATTCCATGCGGGCCTCGAAAACATTTACGGCGCATTGTTTCATTTCCTTGATGGTCTTGTCTCTGAAATTAGCCATCACTTGAACTGACTCTTTTATATCAGGGTGGAGGTTTTTACCGAAAAGGTATTTAAAACCTACGTCGTCCTCCATGCCCGGTTCATTGCGATTACCAAAGAAAGCCTGGAACATTCTCTGGTAATATGCCTGTGGATGCTCCTTCTTACCTTGCACGACCTTCTCGGCATCAGGGTAGCCACCAGGCCCCATGTTTGGAGTGAACTCTCGTATAAGAGTATCACGCAACAGTTTGTAATCTGTTTTTATGGCGTCCGGTTGGCGAACAATGAAGTTATATACAGGCCAGTCTGCGGTGAGCCTGATCAGCGCAATTTTATCCTCAGCAGTAGCATTTGGAAAATTACCCAGCTGGAAATCAAGAGAGTCTAGGTAGTTCTTTGTATAGATTGAACCCAACGGCCCTGGCTCAAAGCGTTGAATGTATCTAGAAAGCTTCTGGAGTTCAGGTATTGGAATAGAAAGTTTAGCATCATTGCTATTCCCATTTACCTGTGATCCATGTGCAGGTGTTGATGTTGAGGACGCAAGTCCCTGCTCCGACTGGCGGGTCTTAACAGGTACGGTGAGCTGTTCTGCATCACCGCGTGGAGGTGGTGGGGGTGGTGGTGTGATGCCTTGAGAATGCTTTGCCACAACATCCACCCACCTCTCCCTTTCTTTAAAGAGGTTTTCTTTAGTTAAGGTCAGTTCCACCTTACTTTCAGTCAATTCTCTGCGTAAACAATCAACTGCAGTTTGTAGCGCTGTGCACTGTTCACTGAGTTTTCTATTTTCCTCGAATTGAGTGCTCTCTTTTAGTTGTTCTTTTAATTTATCATACTCTATTTTCAACATTGTGCACCGGGTGTGGGCTTCTTCTCTTTTTTCCTTGTTCTCTTGTAGATCTTTAGACATCGATTGTACCTGTTGCTGTAATATTTCATTCTCTCTGATAGAATCGTCATATTTTTGTCCTCTGGACCGAATGTTTTCTTCATATGAATGTGTTTGCAACAGTATTTCATTGTTTAAACGTTCAATCTCTGTATTTGTCGTTTTCTTGTATGACACAAACTCTGAAGTGGTACCTTCGTGTTTAGTTTTCTCATCAGCCAGTTTATTTTTTTCATCAGCCAGTTCATCCTCAAGGTCCCCACTCTTATACAGTTCATGGTCCAGTCTGGTCTTCAACAGAAAGGCCAATTTGACAGTACGGTCGGCGCTGAGCTTTTTTCCACCTTTTTTGATTATGCCTGTTGCTAGACTTTCTAACTCTGTGTCCAGAGTCGGGGTGTCCATTGCTGCTACCTCCTCACCATACTTCACGAGTGTTTTCATTAGCAGTTTTAAGGCATTATCAACACAATCTGTGTCCTCTGACTCAGACTCTGAATCCTCCTGCGCTGGGATTTTCTCCTCAACCGGCGCTGGAGTTTGCTCACCATCAGCATCCTCCAAGGATGAGGATGGAACAACTTCATCTGATTGTTTATCCATATTTGTTTTGAGTCTGTAAAAATCAACAAGCTGGTACATGCAGGTGTTATTCGAAAAAGAAATTCGTTATCAAATTAACCTCACTGTTGTAAACGTACACAGAAAAACGTTAAAAATGCTATTTTTAACCAAAAGTGTACAGTGTATGCCAATGCTGTTTAAAATTTTGAATGTGGAAATGCTCTGCTCTCCATCAACTTTTCTTTTTTATTTAATCTGAAAATTAAATAAAAGATGCTTTTTTGAGTGTTATTTTAAATCTCTTCAGTATTTAAAATGAGCATCAATTGTTGTCTGTACCTCTGTTTTCTAAAATTTTTTATTTAAAATAAACAGGAGTTTATGTTTGTGTACAGAACAATTCTTTAAGCTGGTCAATTTCACCATAAAAATGCTGACTTTATGATGTGTTGAGAGGACTCATCTAATAACGTCCAACAGGGGGCAGCTCCAAGACTTAATGTTATCACGAAGCGACTGAGTTTAAATCAGTACATGGAAAGAAAACAACCTATTAGGGTTAGTTTTCAGTAAGAACGTGATAATTGCTCGAACCGCTTTCTTGTCAGAGACAAGTTTATGCTGCTAGACAGTGTTGATGGCTTCAGATGAGTGTTTAAGTGTGTGTTCGTGTGTGAACGAGTGTGAGCCAGCGAGTGTGACCTGTCACTCAAAGTGCGGCACCTGGAAGTGACGACAAAAATGGGCGGGCCCACGCAGCGTGCGTAGCGCGTCACCAGCTTCTTACGTGAGCGAGGCGGAGCTCGCTACAACATACGTGGCGTCAACAAATCAATCACAGCGTCAGTAGTTCATTCTACAAGCATACATGGCGAATGTAGATCCTTACCTTCGACCAATGTCGTGCCGGAAATGACGACAAAATGGGCTGGTCGCAACGGCGTGCGACGTGATTGACAGCACACAACAGCGAATCAGCGTTCGCCACAAGAGTGATTGACAGCACACAGCACTCGTATCATCCAATCACAGCTCATAAACGGACATGAGACACGTCTTTTTAACGTTAGCTTGCACAGCAGACCACAACTTTATAGACTCTTAAAACAACTCAAACGCTACAATTTAACTTCCCAAAATTCTGAAACATGCGGCGCGCACATCTAGACAGGCAAACTTAGTTACGCTCAGTAACACAGCACTGCAGCTGTTTGAACAAACACGGACTCACTCGGAGCGCGTTCAGGTCGGTTCCGTCCACTTTAAAGGAGCAGAACTCGGGTTTCACGAACCACTAACCGACACGTTCTAACAGTATATGCTGCTTCGACCTTCTTTAAAATGTAAAACACCACAACAGCAATCTTGTAGATGTTAAATTAGCTTTCAGGCTTCTGACTCGGCGGTCAAACAAAGCTTTGTACAGGAGTCCGCGTGAACTGGACCGAACCAGAACTTCCACAGACTACGGCTGACAAAACTTCACCTGAATGCTTCCAACAGCGTCTAACAGAGTTGAAACAATAATAATCTCACAGCTTCAAATGATAAAAACATGCAGAATCTGCCTGCTTTGAACACTTCCAGCCAAAATCATTATCCTCAGAGTTTAAAACTTGGATCCTTTTATGCAAACATGACGTTACAGTTCATGACTGAGACCACAGATTTATCAATAAACTTTTAGAAGCCGATACGAGGCCACCAGATGTAAGAATTAATGTGGAGGTCAATATTAATACTGACCTCTTTATCCTTAATTAATCTACTTATTCAGATTGAATAGTAAATTCACGGATTCTCTTCTTTTTCAGTTTATTCAATATTTCTGTGATCTTTATGATGGATAAATAAACAGAGCCATTAAGTGACAAAGACGTTAACTTAGTTTGATATGTCAAAGAGACACTATCATTTATTTAGAATAAATCAACTAAATTAACACCATTACACTTGATTGACATGATTTCACTTTCTTTCAATTTAAAACGTCAGCACACTTAAATTCAACACAACAGACATAAATATTGGATGTTAACATATTTAGTCTGTGGGCTCTTTTAGCTTAAAAATATAGTTTCCAGCTTAGATAGAGAGGGGAAAGAGTAGGAGGAATAAGAGGTTGGAGAGATTAAGTTATTTATCTCGAGTGTAACCAGAGATGACACATTCCATCCGACTTCGGCTAAATCCCAGGTACGTTTGTAAACCGCTCTTTACCTTTTGACGATGCGTCTGATAAAGATATTGCCAGCCTCCCAGGTGCACGGAGTCCTTCCGGCCCTCGTACGTCTGAACTGGTCGTTTACTTCCAACGTCTCCTCGGATCCGCGTCAGCCGTCAGAAACATGTGGCAGCTTCTGGCTGACTTCAAGACGAGATGTTTCTCAAAGGAAGTTCATTAAGAACTTTGGAGCTTTTGCTCGGGGAACTGGATGGAGACGTCCATCAGTTCTAGCTGACAAGTTAGTCTTTGGCTCTTGACCAAGCTTGACCAGCTGCAAGGCAGAGAGCTTTCAGGTCTCCGTCCATTCAAACTCTTTGTCCATTCAAAGACTGAAGCGTTTCCGCACAGTTAGAACTTAAAAGCAGGAACACAGAGAGGAGTTCACTTGCTTTATCAAACCCAAGGTTACAAGCCAGCAGCAGAGAGAAATGTTTAGGAAAAAAGACAGATAACGCTGGAGCCCTGCTCATCAGACTGTCTCTGAGTTTCTAAACAAAACCGTCCGGTCTCTGTGACCCGAAGGCTTCACCTTTAAACACAGCAGTGAAGACAGTAATTAACACATTTCAGAATAACACAGCATAAAAGCACATATCATGAAAATGAGAAAAGTTATTCTTGATTACATTAGAATAAAATCAAGATATAGAAATAGTCTCTTTTAGTGACTATATGTCCTCAGATTATAACTAATGGAATAATTGTGTTAAATGTCCTGCTTTACTGAGAGGTCAGTAAAGGTCATCACTGGACAGTTCAAAAGTACACAGGTGTCTTAAAAGTGGACAAGGTCATGTCCACTACACATTTATTTACCGGGTAAGTGCATTACACATTAAAAAAAAACTGATCAGTGATTGCACAACGTTTTAAAACATTTAGTCAACAAACAGTTTTCTGGAACTTAGAAACACTTCCTTGCATGTTAAAAATACATCAAACCCATCAAAATTTAGAAATGAAGGAATTTTAAATCCATTTTCCACATCTAGGAAGCAATTATTTGACACAGTTACAAACGGAAAATCAGCCACTTTATCTAATAATCAAACTTCTACAAATCAAATCCCTCCTACAAGTCAACCATCTGTTAATCACACCTTCTCTTTTTCTCCGTTCTCAGTCAGTGAGGTAAATAAACTGTTAAATGATCTTGATCCAAAAAAATCTGCAGGTCCAGATGAACTTCCACCTTACTTCTTAAGGCTGGCTGCTCATATCATCACAGTCCCTGTGACCCACATCTTTAATCTGTCCATAAGCCAAAACACCATTCCGGATGCTTGGAAAACAGCCTTTGTTCTTCCTTTGCTGAAGGGAGGTGACCCCACCTCACTGAACAATTATCGACCGATCTCTAAACTCTGCATCTTAGCCAAGGTTCTAGAAAAACTGATAAACTCTCAGATCAAAAATTATCTGGACTCATTTAACATCTTACCTCTTCATCAATCTGGTTTCAGGAAAAAACACAGCACAACAACTGCTTCTCTGAAGGTTCTGAATGATGTTGTTGAAGCATTGGATGCTAAGGACTATTGTGCTGCACTTTTCTTAGACCTGTCTAAAGCTTTTGACACTGTGGATCATAACATCCTGTGTCATAAGCTCTCAGAAATCGGTTTCTCTGATCACACCATCGGTTGGTTTTCTAACTATCTTTCCAATCGGAGGCAATGTGTTCAACATAACGGTACTTCTTCCAGCTATTTAACAGTTAAAAATGGTGTACCACAAGGCTCAGTTTTAGGACCCACTCTCTTTACAATCTACATAGCTAATGTAGGTCACTGCATCCCTGATGCATCCTTACATTTCTATGCTGATGATACAGTTGTTTACTGCCGAGCTAAAACAGTTGCTAAGGCTTTCCAGTTACTGCAATCCGCTTTTGACATCATCCAGTCAGATTTGTTCCGTCTCAAACTTGTCCTAAATGCTGATAAAACAAAAGGGATGTTTTTTTCAAATAGGAAGGCGGTTCCAGCAGATCCTCCTCTGATTTTATCTTCAAATGGTGTCCCTATTGAGTTTGTTGATTCCTATAAATATCTGGGTATCCTGATCGATTCACATCTCTCTTTTAAACTCCACGTGGAAAACCTAGTGAAGAAACTGAAAGTTAAACTGGGTTTCTTTTTCAGAAACAGATCATGTCTATCACTGAATGTTAGGAAACGCCTTGTGTCTGTGACTTTCCTTCCCTCCATTGATTACGGTGACATTCTCTACATGAATGCTCCTACAAGCACCCTGCGGATGTTGGATGTGGTCTATCATGGTGCACTAAGATTCATAACTGGTTGTGATTATCGTACCCACCACTGCACCCTGTATTCACTGGTTAACTGGACATCATTAACCTCACGCAGACTCTTCCACTGGTACATTTTCATCTTTAAATCACTTCTTGGTCTGCTGCCCTCATACATCTCCTCCTACATGTCTTTGCGTGAGTGCAGCTACAGTGTGCGCTCTCAGGACATGATTACCTGCAGTGTTCCGTCAGTGAGGACTGAACTTGGAAAAAGGGCCTTCTCCTACTCCGCTCCTGCTTCATGGAATATCTTACAAAAAGATCTGAAGCTCTCGACCTTGACTTCTCTAAATGGTTTTCAGAATCTGTTGGAATCCTGGCAAAAACCAATGCAGATTTGTTCCTGTCTTTGATTTTATACGTCTACCTTATAATGTTTTGCTAGTTTTTTGATACTTTGTTAAAAAAAAAAAAAAACTTTCTTTTGTTTTTTTCTCTCTTTTGTTTTCTATTGTTTATTGTTTGTTTGTTTATTGTTTATTGTTTAAGGAAATTCTACCACTGCTGTTCATTGTTCTTTAGTTTTAGCAGGTCGCTTTCGTAAATGAGCCCATGAGGTTCAAAAGATTTACATGACTAAATAAAGGTTGAATGAATTCTGAACACATAAATTGAGCTTTGAGCGTAGCTTTGTTTTATTAATGTTCATTAGTGAGAAAACTTGCTCACAAAGGTAGGTAGTCCCAAACATGGACAACATTTTTGCAGCCAGTGCTGTCAATTTAGGATAGTGTGGTAAGAGAAACTTGTAAAATGTGTCCAAGCCCACAGAGGCAAATTTGTCCTTCAATTCTACATCACACTGCAAATCAATGATTTCAAGTTGCATGCCAACAAGCACATCAGAAGCTCTGACTGTGAATGGTGAGCGAAAAACTGTGAATTCTGTCTCGAGTTCGCTAAAGACCTGAAATAGTTTCTCAAACTCCCTCAGCAACCCTGAAATCTTGTCTTTGTACCGTTTCACATCAGGATGAACGCTTGCTGCGTCTCCGCTTGCTATCTGCTTCGCCCATACTAAAGCACAGCTAGGTCCTAGAGGCGCTGTGTTTGAGTAGGACAACATAGGAACTGACCTTCGAAACACCACCTCCCTTTCTCTGTTCAAGACAGCCCTGAAAACACATCTCTTTAGACTAGCTTATCATTAACTTTACTAAATGTATTTTTATTATTTTGCATTTTATAATCTATGTATTTTATATTTCAATTTGTCGCTGGTAATGTTTGATCTGTATTACACTGTATTGGTTTGTTAAGTGTCCTTGGGTGTCCTGAAAGGCGCTTTAAAATAAAATTATGATTATTATTATTATAAAACACAGCACATCTAGGTCCTAGAGGCACTGTGTTTGAGTAGGACAACATAGGAACTGACTAAAGCACAGTGTCTAGCGGACAACATAGAAACTAGAGATTTTTAAGAAAATAACGTTTATTCTTTTTTAATAATTCAGATTTATCCTTGGCCGGACTAAACCCCCTGGCGGGCCAGTTCCGGCCCGCGGGCCGTACATTTGACACCCCTGTTATAGATACTGATGGCTGCAGGCAGGAATGATCTCTTGTAAAGATCCGTCACAGTGGATCTGAAAAAACTGGCCGCAAATGCCGTCTGATCTGTCCACCCAGACTCAACTGGCCTCTTGGTTCCCCTGGGCTGCATGACCACCCAATGCTGGGCTGAACTCCCCCCAAAGTGATGGCCACTCCTTCCAGAAGCCGGCCGAGCTCCTCGTAGCTGCGGACAGCCAGCCAGGGCATGATCCCGGCCATTCTGCTGTCACGAACCACGTTTCCTGCCAGTTGCAGGATCTCAGTAGCCAGGCACTCGACCACAGCCGGCAGGGAGACAGGAATGCATCCACGGGGCCTCCTTTTCAACTCATTTTAGATTTGAGACTGTAGTTGAGATATTATTTGAGCTTTGAGATGTTAATCAGCTGTTCCTAGTTGTAAAATAAAACACCTTATTGTTATGGTTACACAGCATAACAAATGTCCATAACTAAAAACAGTTTCAGTAAAAATCCTTCCAGCTGCACAGCATCTGACACCAGAGGAAACAATCATCCAAAAAAGTGATTTATATCCAGCAAAAGAGGAATTAAAGTTTCCAAAAGCAAAATCTTAGAATGAAAGTAGAGCTACTCCAACATGCAGTCACACCGAGCGGCGCAATTCTAGAATACTTCATGTTTACCGGAAACCCACTTTTTTTTTCAGTTATAGTTTTGCCATAGTCAATAGTTTGTTGTCCCCCATCGCAGAGTGAAGAGGAGGAATTTGAATGACCCTCCGTCCGTCTGTCCGTGCATGACAATGTGAAAAATAAGTGAGGTACTAACTTCCATTTTGGTTTGTGGCTACAAAAACGTTAAAAAAAATAATGGTGCCATGTAAAAATCCAACATGGCTGCCACCATATGTGTCTTTATACCAACCTGGAGAGCGTGATAACATGAAAAATAAGCAATTTCCATTGAAGTATGTGGTCGCATCTAGGTGTAAAAAAAGACCACATCAAAATCCAAGATGGCTGCCACCATATATTTTCTGTTCAGCGTTTAATGCACGGACGTTGATGAAACATTTTACAGCCAACTTGATGAGCCATTTGTCAGAGAGAGACCAGCCTGTCTTCACCGTAGCTAATGAACTCTTACGTGGCGTTTACTTTCCTGTGCACATAGGTTAGATGTTTTATTAAATCATGCATGTACAAAACTGTTGCGTTGAAGAGCGAGTTTAAAATGTATGTGGTGCAGAATTTGAAAAAAAAGGGCAGCTTTTAATCATTTTTATAAAGTCCTCAATTGTTTATTTCTTACACAGCTATTAGAGACATCCTTTTTTTGTTTAGCAGGTAGTCCCCGACTTACGAGCGCTCTGACCTACGAGGTTCCGGACTTACGAGCTGGCGAATTTTTGGAAAAAACGCAAAAAATACCGAGTTTTTCTGTGTTTTTTCACCACAGTTCGTTAGCTAAACATGTGGACACACGTTTCCGATCATTTTTATGCACTCGTAAGCAGTTTTTCGATGAAAAACGAGTGTTTGTAGTCGCGCTAGCAAAACCGTTCCAACTTACGAGCGAAATTCCGGACTTACGAGACACGTGGCGGCCGTTCCGAATTACGAGATTTCCATGTTACGAGCAACTCGTTGTAACGGAACTCGCTCGTAAGTCGGGGACTACCTGTATTTAAGCCTAAAAGTTTAATTTGCATATTTCCGAGAACACCCTTACATTGTCTGCAACTTTTTTATTGTTTCAAAAATTGTCCCATATAAAAATAAAAAATAATCCTGGTTTATTTATTTTATTTATATATTTATTAGATTCAAACAAAATGGAATAAACTTTGTTAATGTGTTTCACTGAGAGGATCAGTGAAAAGGTATCACTGGGACAGTTCAGAGAGACGAAGGTGTATCCCTACAGTCTCAGAGACCAGGGTCTGGTCCACTACACAATTAAACCCAGATCTATCCTCATTTTTCTGTTATGATTTTCTCCTTTGGGTGCAACAACATTTAGCTGATGAAAATAGAAACTTATTAAAAGGCTCTATCATCAGCTTTTCTTATTGCTTTAGACGTTTGCAGACCAGAGTTACTCCTTTATACTGTAGCCCTTGTTTGTCAGTTTTTGTTTTGTTTGCCACATTTATTTCAGCCTTGAGGCCGCAGCCATGTCATGCATAACAAATCTATTTTTTATGTCCTGGTTACGTCCGTTCAGATGATTCTGTCACCGTTTCTCCAGATGTTAGTGTCCTCAGTGCAGCCACGGGGCGACTCAACTCTGCAGCCATCTGTCTGCAGACAGATGTGATGCTGAAGTCGTTGATGCTTCATTCAGTGTTCAATAAACTATAAGCTGCTGGGCATCGAGTGCAACTGTGAGTTCTGAATGCGTTAGCTCTACAATAAAACAGCACTTGAGGAGGTAAAAACTTTTCAGGTTTAAATACTTTATGTGTTGATTGTTTTTCTGTCCCAAGTTTTAAGTCTTTAGTTCGTGTCAGCCTTTAAACCAGTGGTTTTCAATAAAATATTAAAAGGTCTGCCTCTATATATCTAAATATATACATTAAAATCCTATTTTAGTGACAGCCATGCTAGTTTTATTTACTCGCCACAGTGTGTTTTTTTAGACTCGTACTTCTCTGTTGGTTAGCAGCTGGGAGAAACTGAAGGCTTGATGTGGGATTTACCAAAAATACAAGAAAGATGCCCTACTAAAAATAAATTAAATAAATAAAATAAGAAAGGCTGTGCTCCATTAAATAAATTACCATAATTTGTAGAAAATCTGTGCCACCTAAGACGAATTATTGTAACAGTGTGAAAAAATTTGTGTTGCTTAAAACAAATTACTGTAATTACAAGAAAACAAATTTTAAAATAATGAAAAACAAGAAATGTATGCATATAACAAAGTATTTAAAATAATTACTTGACTCTACTAAAATGTAATAACTGGTTTGGGTCCTGATAAAACATTTTGCCCCATCATCCATCCATCCATCCATCCATCCATCATCTTTACGGCTTCTTGCTTTTTGTGTCACTGTTGCATATATCCAGCAGTAACTGTATGAGAGGTGGGGACTACGGTGACCCTAAAGTTTAAATGAACATTTGAAAAAAAGGAATTACATTAAGCCAAAGCGGAAGTGGTGGTGTTTTGTGTGTGTGTGTGTGTGTGTAGTTTTTTTTTTTTGTACTTGTTTTATGATATTTCAGATCAACCCAAATGGTTAATGTTTTATCATATTTTAAATCAGGTTCATTTTAGGATAGGCACGGCTGTTTGGAAAAAGTTCACACACATCAGACTTAATTAAAAATAATGAATATTTATTAAAGAAGTCTTGTGACAGAAAAAGGAAACAACAAAGACAAAACATACAGTTGTACATCTCTTCAGATATACAATAAACATACAGTTTTCCTGCTAAGATCAAAAGTGTCGGTTTTAATCTCGCCACAGTACTAACAGCAACAAACAGACTTGGGCATTGATGTAACTCATTATTCCTCACCTTTTGACACAACTGGGAGGGCCTCACAGTTTTGGCGTGGAATATACATCATGCAGCTCGACGTCTGATCAGGACTCGCAGCAGACCCTCAAATGTTCATCTGATCACTTCTTCATTTTATACCGTGTGTGCGTGCGTGTCTTCACTCACTCTAACTAAAACATGTTTTTAAGAGCAAAGCAGTGCTAGGCACGGGTCAGTTTGCCCTTAACTGAAAACTTCAACTCATCAACATCTTACAAACTTGGCTGTGAGAAACATGGAAACACATTGGCCCTCATTCACGAAAATGTTCGTATTTTTATCCTAAATTTCTCCTACTTTTGTTCGTACGAAGCGTTCGTACGAACATGCCACGTCAGATTCAACAAAGTCTTCTATCCTCAGGAAAAGTGTGTAAATGGGAGCGTAAATATGATGAATCCCACCTGTTCCAACCACCTGCGCGTGCACGCGGAGAGGTCATTTACATAATTCCCACCCCTCAAAACACCATATAAGGCTACGTTTCCTGCCTCGGAGGCAAAACGTGTTCGTGCATAAAATGACAGCGAAAAGTAAAAAAGAAGAACTCTACCGGTGCGGAGATTGAAGTTCTGCTCTCCTTGATCGAGAAAAGTAAATCTGTCCTTATTAGCAGCGTCACTCATGGGAGTAAATGACCAACTAATGCCAAAGAATGTTTGTTTATAATAAATGTGGACCTTAAAATATACACGTGTACTGGTGGCTAACTGGTTAAAACATTGCACTGTTATCGAGATTTCGTGGGTTCGATTCCCACAAGGTATGCCTATTTTTTTTCCTTCCTTCTTTAGATTATTTATTCATTCCAGATTAAAAAGACTTTATGCTTCATTTCTTGTTGTATTGTAAATAGTTTTCTTGTGTTTTTTAAATCTGGAATGAATTAAAAGGAGAAAAAAAAAACGTTGTCCCATGTGGGACTCGAACCCATAAAGTTCTGCACTGCGACGCAACGCTTTACTGATTGAGCTATTTGACAGCTATGACTGTGACAGGAGGAGGTCAACCTAAAGTCTGCGTTACCGAAGTCTGCGTTACCGAGACAAATTAAACTTAAATTAATTCATAATTTAAGTTGGTTTTAGTTTGAGATCTTCATATTAATATTGTAGTGTTAGAAAACGGCATTGATAACAAATTGATTTTAATTTAAATACTTTAATCCGTTAGTCATTATTACATTTAAAAATATAATTCGACTTCAAACAGAACCTATTGTCAAGACCAATTGTGGTGCGTGACTTTTTTAAACTCTAAATATTTTCTAAATAACGAAATATGAAGTTATTAGTGGAGAAATTCCATCTGGATGACAGCAGACTGACGCTCCTAAAATATACGACAGGTCCGGACCACTCGTAAATTTTGTTTGTATCTGAAAAAAATCGTAGGATACGAAAACATTGTTGAATGCCGCAAATGATCCTAAATCACTCGTACGTACAGTTTAAGAACAAATATGTGCGTACGAATGGTTCGTGAATGAGGGTGTGTTTCACTCCCTTTCAGAAGAACTGCAAGGCTTGAAGTGAGATGGGCGATATGCAACCATTCATCAAAGGCTAGTTTTTCCAAGAAGGATGGGCCCTTTTATCATTCAAAGAAACTCCGGGCCTTTGAAGCAAAGCCGCACAAACCCCTCCCACTTCAAGGCTTTAATAAAACATCTTGACACTAAACTAAAATGTTTTCTCTCACAAGTGTTGACTCTTAACATAAAAATTGATAAACATTTAGTCAGAAAAGCATTAATAAAAACTCTTAATTCAGTACTTTATTAACAACATAAAATAGAACAACAGAACAATGCGGTACACACACAACGGAGGTATGTTGTGCGTGTACTGTACGTTGTTCTGTTGTTCTGTTTTATGTGGTTAATAAAGTAAAAAAAACACCATTTCATATATATATATATATATATATATATATATGTAATTGTATTACAGTTTTTTTCAAATGTGATTCCGTTTTTTTGTTTGTTTTTTTGTGATTCAGTTCTTTTAAATACGATCCCTTTTTTTTTTTTCAATGTGATCAGTTTTATTTTTCAAATGTAATTCCATTTTTATTATCTTTTTAATGTGATTTTGGCCACTTCCGCTTTGGCCACTTCCATTTTGGCTTAATGTAATTCCGTTTTTAATTTTATTTTATATATGTAATTCTGTTTTATCAAATGCTGTTCAA
Source organism: Garcialebias charrua (assembly GCA_038048925.1). Taxonomy (NCBI): domain Eukaryota; kingdom Metazoa; phylum Chordata; class Actinopteri; order Cyprinodontiformes; family Rivulidae; genus Garcialebias; species Garcialebias charrua. The sequence goes on from JBBPBX010029901.1 coordinate 15,506, forward strand.
ACCTTAGGGCCACCATAGGGGACTCCCTGGACAGTTTACAAGTAGCAAAACATTTGTTTATTTTATATTTTTTTCTAGTGTCTGCGAGATGCTTTTATTCATGCAAATAAGTAATAAAGTTGTTTCCTCCCTTTTGAATGGGCTCTTCAAACCACCACCTTCAACAACACAGGCACAGGAGAACTTGGAACTTGCTGCGTTCATCTCTCTGCTCATTAAACTAGTTCTAGATTTACAAATTAAATCAGCTTTCCACCCTCAGCTCAGCACCACGAGTCTCTGTAGGATTATAGCTCTACAACAATGTCGACAGCTTTTGCCTTTTGGCTTTCTTCGCTGAGCCCCCGTACTAATTCCCTTTTCACTTGCTCATTCGGCACAACCCTTCTCTATAAAAAAGAGAAAAAAGTAAAAAAAAAAAAAATGCCTACAGACTCAGAAGAATTAACATTCCTCAGCTGCCCGGCAATCACCAGTTGACTTCTGTTCCTCAGATGTTTATAACAATCCATTTTTGACCCAGCTGGTGCCAAGAATCAGCTTTTTATTTAACCTCTTTACTGGTGAAAGCAACAGTAAGGTCAGTTTTATTCACAGTGCTGCTCATTGTTATATTTTATAACCCATATGTAACCTTAATGTGTAAAAAAAAAAAAACATTTTCAAGTGCTGGAGTTTAGTCATATGGTCACTATTCTATATTGTGGACCATTGATTTTGCCATCCATCCAATCACTTCACAATATTACTCACTGTTTGTCTTTAAAGGTCCACTGACATGAAACTATGCACAAAATTGCTCAAGCTATATATGTTGTATCATTCAACTATGTTCGTTTGTACAAGCAAAATAATACATCAATTTAATTTTGATTTAAAAGTGATTTTAAACTTTGCGCCGTGTTTATTCATGGGAAATCTGATTACACGTGAATGCAACATCTGTGACGTAGGAAGGAGAAGTTCAGTCCGCGGCTGCAATGATAACGCATATTCATTCTCTGCCAGATCGCCTATTTTTTTGTATAACTTGAAAAATGCCGTTACGTTGTGTCACATTTGTGTGTTCTAATATCATCAGTGAATAAGTGAGCCTTTTCACTTTCCCAAAAGATGAAATACTTTGTCAAGAATGGAATAAACAAAGCTGCCCCCCCCCCCTCGGAGCTCTCTCGCTTCCTGAAAAGGTAAGACTCAAATAAATACGGGTGCAGACCTAAATTAGAACATGCTGTTTCTTGTTCATCTAACTTTCTGCTTCCCAAACTGAAGACAAATAGCTCAATTCTTAACTTAGATTGCTAAATTTGTCTGGTTTTAAATTGTCCGCTATGAATATGTAAAAGAGGCATTCTAAAGACGTTCCACCGCCTACGTCACAAATGTTGCATTTGCGTGTAGTCGGATGTCCCGTGAAGAAACACTGTTTTTAATTTTAAACTCACTTTGAAAGGGATTTTCATTAATATATCATTTTGTTTGCTAAAATGAACATAGTTGAATGATACAAAATATGTATGTTGTGTCACTTATGCAAAGATAAAAGATGATGTCACAGACACTTTAAGTTCTGCCATAACAGTAAAAAATAAAATAAAATCATGAAGCTTTCTAGACCAGACCATTTCCTCAAAACACCACTGGAGTTTAGCAATTACTTCATGAAAATATGTTTTCATTTACAAGTAGGTGGAGCAAAAATGCATGGAGCTTATTTCTTTGAACTGTGTGGCTGTGACAGTTTAGAGACTTGCAGCCATTTTCATCAGACCGGGCTGAAATTGATTTCTCGAAGCCCACAGTGTTTGTCTGACTGACACGTCTGAGAAAGAGTTTTCTTTAGAAAGTAGAGAAGTTTGTAGATGGAGTAAGGCCAGGCCGTGCATGCTCAGAATGCAAACTGGCCCGCCAGGAAGAACACTGACGCGTAGACTGGTTGTAGGGGAAGACAACAACTGGTTCCTTATGATGAAAAACAAATAGCCCGTTACGATTTACTGGGGGACTTTAAGATCAAACTTTTACATTTGAGCAAAATTAATTAATTTGTCAAGGATTTAAAAAATAATAATTGTCAGAAAATAATAATTAGGCAAAATACGTGTTTCTTTTGTTCACCTGTTGCACACAGGTGTATTATCAGCATATAAATATGATATTCATGTCATGCTACAATATAAAAAGATACAAATTGAATAATAATTAAGACTGAGATCCTCTGTAGGTTTCTCGTTGAAGTGGGGGATAAAATACAATAAAAAATACCCTTGGATAATTATAATTAAAGACAAAGAGATGAAGCAAAGCAGGACACCAACAAACAAAAGCTGCAGGAGCAGATGATGCACAGAGGAAGAGGGAGTTTGAAGTGGAGATGAAGAGAAAATAAAAGACGCCCGCAGGGTAAAAGGGGCAGATTAGCTCCATCGCAGCGCAAGAGCAACGTTTCTCTGGGACAGACGAGTCATTTACGGATCAGTTTCAACAAAAGGCCGACTCAAGCGACCGCGGCGAGATGAAAACCCAGACACAATTAACCTCCTAAACCCCGCGACGTTACTGCAACATCTTCTACAACCTCACCTCCATTAAAAGGCTAATGCAGTTTTGTTTTTGAGTTTGGATTTATTTGCGTTGATGACTTAGTTTCATTTGCTCGTGAGTTCACTCTTGAAAGTGTTTCATTTAGTTTCTGTGTTAAACCCCCCCGACATCAACGCAGAGGAAACACATTGTTGGTTTTATCTGTTTGATGAATCTATCAGCGTTTGTTTCCCCTACAAACAATGTAGGCCCAACAAAAAGACTATTTGCTGATATATCTACTAGGGGTGCAGGAAAAAAAATCAATTTTTTCAAATAATCTAGATTCTTAGTCCTGGCGATTCAGAATCGATTCTAAAAGCCCCAAAATCGATTTTTTTTTTTTTTTTACATTAAAACCCAAAAGATACCATATCTCATATGAAATAATACATAAAATGAAAGGTGGCAGAAAGAAGAAGAAATCTTATTTTATCTGCCCCTTTTTTCAAAAACAAAACAAGTTCAAACAATCAATTCAAACAATAATCTTCTATAAGTAACAGAGCAAAAAGCTAACCTAATACTGGTTATTTAAGTTACAGAATTTAATGCATTCCTGTATTATTTGTTCCTATTTTTGGTATAAATATCAAACGATGCAAAAAAAATTATACAATAAGGAACCTAAAATTATTGTTTTAAATAAATGTTCTATTTGTTTACATTGTTGTTTAATGTTTTCAGTTTAAAATTATTGTTTTAAATAAATGTTCCATTTGTTTACATTGTTGTTTATTCTTTTCAGCTTGTCAGTTTCAAAACTGAAACTAAATTTATGACCATTTTAATAGAAAAATCGTTTCTGCATCAAAAATCGTTTCTGAATCGAAAAATCAATTTTAAATCGAATTGTGACGCCAAAAATCGAATCGAATCGATTCTCCAGACACTGAGAGATTCACACCATCTACTACTATTATCATTATCATCAGTGTAAAAGGACATATGAATCAGTTGAAAGATAAGTCGTCGCTTTATGGGTGTGTAAAAAAAATAAAAGACCAATAAAACACATTTACTTTGTAGTTTTATATTATGTCAACAGCTATTTTTATTTTTTATCAACAAATACAATTAAATACAATTAAAAGAATGTTGGGACAGCCACTATGGTTCAGTAATAATCTTTCGAATAGGTTGCAGCAAGTGAATGTTGACTCTCATACTTCACAGTTTCTTCCAGTTATGTCAGGTGTACCCCAAGGCTCCATTTTTGGTCCAACTTTTTTCTCCATATTTATAGCTCACATTCTGTTAGTGAGGCCTCCGTTCATTTATATGCCAATGACTCTATTTTATATGCTTTTGGTTCTACTCTGGATGAGGTTGTGAAGTCCCTTGCATGTGGTTTTCTTAAAATCCAGCAGACCTTTGTTGACCTAAATTTGTCCTTATGTGTCATTTTTCACCACTTTTATTGTCTGTCCAACAGGTCTCACTTGTAAACGAGTCTTCAAGGCTCAATTTGACTTATCTGTTTAAATAAAAGTTAAATGAATGAATGAATAATGCCAATAAAACTACATTTATGTGGCTCAGTCATAGAGGAGGAACCATACCCACGACTTCATAACTGTGAATGGTGATAATATAGAAGAGGTAACAGTTTATAAATAATTGGGGATTTGGATTGATGGTGCTCTGTCCTTTTCACATCATGGTAATGTTTTGCAATCTAAGGTTAAAGTGACTCTTGGTTATCTATATAGAAATTGATCTTCATTGGCTTCAAAACACACCATTGTTTAAAAAAAACATTCTATCTGTGTTGGATTTTGGAGACATAATTTACAGACATGTTTGTAAAGGTGACCTTTGTAAGCTGGACACAATGTATCCCTCTGCTATTGGCTTTGTTACAAATGCTCCTTATAGAACTCCATTGTCTCTACTGTCTTGTTAGATGGATTCTCTGAATACTCATCATGCAATTCATTACCGGTAGTTTACCCTAATTTATAAGAAGTTGCTGGTTATTCACCTCCACATTTAACTAATCTATTGCAACTAGCACCAGTTTCTAAGTATAACACCGGCTCCTCTCAGTATTTGTGGTCAAAGACCAAGTCTGGCTTTGGCTCCGCTGCTCCATCTGACTTGAATCTGCTTTAAAAAAAATTGGGGTCTGACATCACTTGTCAGTTTTTAGTTTTAAAAATCATTTAAAAGCCATTTTTAAAGATATTTGTAAATGTTTTCATGCATAGTAATGTTGTCTTTTGACTATGACAATGAACTGTTCCTAATGTAATTTGTTATTGACGTCTATAGTTTATAGTTTTGCCTATACTCTTTCCCTTCCCATGACCCTACAAGCGCCTGTTGGTGCTGTAAATAAGAATTTGTTCCTAGTGTTTATGTCTGGTTAAATAAAGGTGAAATGAAAATGAAAAAAAAAAATGTATGGATTTGCAAGAAAGCAAAATTTATCAAGGGAAAGTTCAAGAAATTATGATAATATCATAACTTTTTTTTTGCCTGATGTGAACTTTGGTAAAATACCACACCAAGTGCATAAAATGGTGTTTAGCATCACAGCAGGAACATACTGTAGGCCCTTGTTGGCAGCCTTTAAATCTGCTTATAGATGTTTATTTTTGTGTTTGCAGAGGACCGTACCTGCCGGTCAGAACAGCCTGGCTCTGCAGCCTCTCCTGTCAGATACAGAGTACAAAGTCTCCATCATTCCTGTTTATGCCGAGGGAGACGGAGCTGTCACTTCGCAAATGGGACGGACGCGTAAGTCAGAAACGTTGCATTGCCCATTACTGTTAAAAGCTTTTATTTTTATTTTTTTACTTTTAAATGAGTGTGCAAACACAACGTGAACATCTGTGCCACCTGCATCTGCAACTTTTTTATTCTTTACACTTTTTTAAGAGCTTAGCTGTCGTGTTCTGAGTCAGTCTGACCCGTTTCTTAGTTCTTGTCACAGCTGACGTGTGATTTCTGTGAAAAGTTTCTTAAAAACCACCGTAGCCTCCCCCCACTCAGCTGCGAACAACAGACAAATGCTGCTGGAGACTAGCTGTGAGTGCAACATGTGAAAGTTGACTTGAAAAACATTAAAAACTAAAAGTCGGAACTAACCCACAGCTAGGAAGCTGAATGAATTCCCATGTTTTTCCACTTGCATAGTCTCTGGATTATGACAGAAGAGTTAGTAATTAGTGCAAGAATTCAACAAGAAATGCTGTAGTCGTGTTTTATATGTTGTTTTAAATGTCACTTTATTTCTATAGCTGAGAACATTTCTTATCAGTTAGGCATAAGAATGGGTCGAGTGAAGGTGTTCAAAATGATCCGAGCATATAATTCCAGGAGTCTTCACCTTAGTATAAAATATTTAATTGAACAATAAAGTTAAAGTACTGTATGCAGATATTGCATATAATCAGATTGCAATCTGAGGAACAAAGTCACAGCAAACCTTTTAATGGAAGCTGCCCGAGGGTTGTTCAACGAATCATTGTTGGTTCCCTGTTATTTATAGATGTCTGTCATGTCCCACCCCCTCCGAAGCGGACCGACTTCCAATTGGTTTAGAATGTTGAGTGACACTGTGTGTCAGCCACTCATGAGTAGACTCTGTCACCATGGTAACTCGAAGGCCGTAGACATTCCTTTAGCTGATAACGTATAATTTATGGCACCACAGGAACATCTAATATCAGCTTGTTCACTTTGACTCTACTGGTCTATACTAAAGCGTTAACCTACTATTATGTTTAATTGATTTTATTATTGATTTTTGTTGTTTTATCATTGATTTTACTTGATTTTTATCACTTGTTTTTGTTTGATCTTTGATTTTAGTTGCACTTTGTAGCACTTTGAGATTTTTGTTAATGAAAAGTGCGTTATAAATTAAATTCATTATTATTATTATTATTATTATTATTATTATTTTGCATCTAATAATTAGTGTGAGAACTATGAAAAACTAATTATTAAGTATAAAGTATATATGTGTTGTGATTTAACTTTATTTATGTTAATCAATGCGTGGGCCTTTTTGCAGCTTGTGCTCAGCTCTGCTCAGAGAAAAAGGAGGACTCATCCCTCACTGAGAGTAGAAGTAGCTTACCTTTGTCTGGCTTCACTTAGAATGTTTGATTAGATCAATTGTGAACTTGTAAGATTATCATTAGCAATTGTGAGATTATATGTAAAACATAGAAGTAATTAGTAAACATTTAAAAATGAATAAAGGCCTGTACTGTAAATATACCGTAATCAATGAAGACATGCACACACATTGTATAAAATGCATCATTTCACATAATCTGTGACATTTCAAAGCTTGTAAAAATATATATAAAGGTATAAAAAGCTGTAAAATCCAACACGAGCCTCGCTGTAAAAATGTAAGAAGGCAGCTTTTTGCTCAAGAATCTGCTTTTTGTGTCAATCTGCAGAAACATCCAGCAGCAGCGTAAGTTTTAAAGCTCTCGGGTGCCAAAGTTGTGCCATGATACAAACATCTTAACTCTATTGAGTTTCTGAGTAGATTTTAGGGCCAATCAAGGTGACGACTTCTTTCAAACTCCCTTGATTCTTAAACATGAGTAGCACATGAACAGAATGGAAACGTGTTTATTTATGTCAAATACTTGATGTTCTGGACAGAAGATTTCAGACGTGGTATGAAACGAGGTAAAGGACAATATTCTTCTGGTCAAAATGAATAAAAGTGATTATTGTGTTATGGAAGTTGAAGCTCTGGAGAAACCTCCATGTGCATCAGTACCGGTATATCTGTAGATGTTTTTTTTTTGTTTTTCAATTCTATTGGGATTTTTTAATATACAGTATGGCACTTCACTTTGCTTTATAACAGTTTCTATTAAGAAACATAGTTATCTTTATTTTATGTTTTTGTATACTTTGTTGACATGTCTTGCTAGTTCTTCTTCTTTTGGTTTTCCCCTCTTCAGGGGTCGCCACATTGAGTCATCCTCCTCCATCTCTATCCTCACTCCAACTACCTCCATGTCCTCTCTAACTGCATCCATATATCTCCTCTTTGTCTTTTTCCTGGCAGCTGCATTTCTAACATCCTTCTACCAATATACCCACTGTCCCTCCTCTGGACATGTCCAAACCATCTCAGTCTGGCCTCCCTAACTTTATCTCCCAGTTGTTCAACATGTGCTGTACCTCTGATGATCTCATTCCTGATCTTATCCATCCTTGTCACTCCTAAGGAGAACCTCAGCATCTTCATTTCTGCTACTTCCAGTTCTTTCTCCTGTCTTTTTGTCCATGTCTCTGTCTCCAGACCATACAACATAGCTGGTCTCACCACTGTCTTGTAAACTTTTCCTTTGACCTTTGCTGACACCTTTTTGTCACAAATCACTCCTGAAACTTTTCTCCATCCACTCCATCCTGCCTGGACTCTCTTCTTCACCTCTTTACCACATTCCCCATTTTCCTGGACAGTGGACCCCAAGTACTTGAAGTCCTGCACCTTTGTGACCTCTGCTCCTTGTAGCCTCACTGTTCCACCTCCTCCCTCTCATTCACACACATGTACTCTGTCTTATTACGGCTGACTTTCATTCCTCTTCTTTCAAGTGCATACCTCCTCCTCTCCAAGTTCTCTTCCACCTGTTCCCTGTTCTCATCACAGATCACAATGTCATCTGCAAACATCATAGTCCTGACCTGCCTGCTTTAAAGCTCTCCACTGCTCGATTGTCTTTCTACAAAATGATACTGTCAATCCTTGTTCTTACAGCTTGAATAGCTTTTATCCCCCAAGTGAAGCACTTTACCTTTTCACTTTGAACTTTACTTTAAAGTGATTTTAAACTTCGCCGTGTTTATTCACGGGGAATCCTATTACCGGTTCACGTGAATGCAACATCTGTGACGTAGGAAGGAGAATGTCTTTAGAACGCCCCTTCTACATATTCATGGTGGACAATAAATAAACCGACTAATTTAGCAATCTAAGTTAAGATTTGAGCGATTTGTCTTCAGTTTGGGAAGCAGAAAGTTAGATAAAGAAGAAACAGAAGGTTCTAATTTAGGTCTGCACCGTATTTGATTGAGTCTTAGGCCGAGATACACTGAAGCAGACTCCGTATACGCGCGTATACGCGCATATTTTGTGCGTATGTTTTTGCTGCTATACTTCAAGAAACTATCAGCTTTCAAACGCTCTCGTTCTCCTTGTTGTAATATGAGCAGCAGCACACGGAAGGGACTCAACTGAGCTCGCTGATTGGTCACTTTGACACGCCTACTGAAATGATTGACAGATTTCAGTCAGCTCAAAGTGAAACCTATCATGAGCAGCTCGCTGAAGACCGCTGCGGTGTTCTGATGCGGTGTTTCTACTATATATGTTATAAAAAGTTCTCTCAGAAATAAAAATAATAACAGGGAGTGCTTTTCCTGCAGCACACAGCCCACCAGGGAATATATAAAACATCGCGCACCCAGGTAGGACCTGAATTCATTCATTTCATTCATCGAGTGAACGGAGGAAGAAGCGGTTACTTGACTTTAGGCAAAAAAACAAAAGAAAAGGCCCGATCAGCGATAAAAAAGAGGAATTTATTTAATTTGTGTAACATACAAAACAGTCCGGCGCCGGGGAAGTTTAGGTCAGACACCGCGCATCGCGTATGCGCATCGCGTATGCGTAGTAAAAAAATACTTTTGCGCGTACTTGCCCTGAGGGGCTACGCGGGGCTACGCTTTTGCCACAGCGTACGTACGCTGCGTATAGGCGTATCGTGAGGACGCTCGAGTGTATCTCGCCCTTTACCGTTCAGGAAGCGAGGGAGCTCCGAGGGGGGGCAGCTTTGTTTATTCCATACTTGACAAGTATTTCATATTTTGGGAAAGTGAAAAGGCTCACTTGTTCACTGATGATATTAGAACACCCAAATGTGACAATGTAACGGCATTTTTCAAGTTAAACAAAAAAAAAATAGGCGATCTGGCAGAGAATGAATATGCGTTATCATTGCAGCCGCAAAATGAGCTTCTCCTTCCTCCGTCACAGATGTTGCATTTGTGTGTAATCGGAATTCCCGTGAATAAACACGGTGCGAAGTTTAAAATCACTTTTAAATCAGAATTAAATTAATTTATCATTTTGTTTGCAAAAACGAACATAGTTGAATGATACAAGATATATATCTTGTAAAATTTTATGCAGAGTAGGAAGATGATGTCACATACACTTTTAGCAAGAGCTAAAGATTTCCTCTGCTGCCAATCGCATCACCCAACAAACACTTGACTTTCAGCAAGAACAAAAGTCTAAATCCGAGTCATTTATCTTTCCTCTCCGTCCCATCATGTGTCCCTGAGCAGCACATTACACACATTAGCAGGCGTTAACGACGTTCCCCGACTTTTAAACGACGGGCCTTCGACACTCGGTGCTGATGAATGACTCCTGTTAGCAAGTGAGGGATGAGAGGATCACCGGAGGAAAAAATGACGGGGAATGCAAAGTGGTGGGGGGTGGGGGGGTTCAGAGTGAGGATAGATGATGTGACAAAGGGAGCTGATGTAATCTGAGGATTTGAACCTGTGGGAGAGGGGAGGTGAATGCTGAGGGAGGCATGACACTGAAGGCAGCACGGGTGATTGGCTGTTTATCCCATACCCAGGATGGATAATGTGGCAGGAGCAGCAGATTAAGTTAGAAAAGTGCTGGGGATTTTCAGAAAGGGTGACAGGTATTTAAATCCTCAAAAAAAAAATGGTTGCGTTTGGCATAAATTTGTATGCAAATTAGCCACTAATGAGTTTATTTCCATGTGTAAATGTCCTTATTTTTATCATTATCTTCAGAGGAGGAAACGATAAGTCTTTAAATACTGATTTGTTTTTTTTTGCATAGAATGAAGATGCTTCATGGAAGTCTTGTTTACAGCGTTCAAACGTTTTCATGTATGCAGTAGTCCCTCATTTTTCATGGAGGTTACGTTCAGGACCCCCTTGCAAACCTTTTGATAGCCAGCCCAAAACCACACAATGGTCCCGATCGAGTCCAAATCCAGATGAAAAATTTCAGATTGAGCTCTGGGGAAATTGCCAGACCTCCAAGTGACACCCACTTGAGAGGCCTCTTGGTCCGGCAAGCAGCATTCAGATTGACCAATAAGGCTGGAAGTCCGGTTCTGGTCCAATTCCCAATGGGTTCCCCACAGCTCTCTGCATCCACTGAATGCCCAAGTCACTATGAATAAGAACCTAACTTTTTCGGATCAGATCAAAACTCGCCCTCCATTTAAGCAGAAAGCAATGTCCGGGAGCAATGTTTGCTTCTGGGTAATGTAGTCATTTTGACTGGCGATAAAGTGTAGGCTTAATGAGAGAAAACTACAAAATGGCAGCGCCTTTCTGAAGTTTTGTTAACTCTTTACTGTATCCCATCCTGTCCCAATTACATGAGTAATCTCAAAGTTGACAATTGTGTGCCGTGCACAGTCTTCTTTTTTTTTGTTGTTGTTGTGTACAATCTTACTTTGAAAAACCGCGAAAGAGCGAGTCCGCAAAAGTCAAACCGCGAAGTAGCGAGGTACCACTGTGTAGTTAATCCTGTGTATTATGTGTAACTAAACTACTACTGCATACTTTGAGGCCACAGCTTTACCAAATGAGCAACCATAATTACACAATAACGAGTAAACGAAAGTAGAACTTTTGAAAATCAATAAAAAATACCAAACTCTTTGTGGTTTAAAGTAGACATTTGTGAAATTAAGCTGGGATGGTGGTTTCGTTTTGCGTCTCTGACTCTCGTTCATATTTTGTGGGCTACAGTTCTCAGCAGTGGCGGCCCGTGAAATGTCCACTAGGGGGGGCTATTTCTCCAAAATGAAAAAAAAAAAGTCCCAAGTTCAAACTGTTTTTTTTTTAATCAAATGCAGATTAATACAAGGTCAACAGAACAATTAAATGCTCAGGATGAGAAGAGCCAATTTAACTCACTAAAACAACAAAGAACAATNATATATATATATACATATATATATATATATATACATATATATATATATATATATAAATAAATAAATTATATATAAATTATAGAAAGGAAAATAAGTGAGATTAAAACATTTCTGCATTTCTACTTGCAAGAGGCTTTGTTTTCATTCTCCAGATCAATACAGTGTTAAGAAATAGTAAAACACCACAAGTGACATTTAGTATATAAAATTATTAATGTTTGATCATTTTTTATAAGCAAATTAAAATAAATGTAGCCATCAGAGTCCAATACTGTACAATAACCTGCGCTGGCAACCTAACTCCACAAACAAAGAAAAAAAACTCACCAGTTGCCACTTTTAGAATAAACAGTCAGCTGAAGGCTTTTATCACAAACAGAGCACCTAAAAGTGGAGAGGATATCAGTCAGGAATGGTAATATAATAATATAAGCATTAGATAAAGGCTAGCATTAGCATGTTAGCTCCAAAAACAAACTCACCAGTTGCCACTTTTAGAATAAACAGTCAGCTGAAGGCTTTTTTCACAAACAGCCATCTAAAATTTGAGAGGCATATCAGTCAGAAATGCAAATAGACATTAGATAAAGGGCTTTCAATGATTTAAAACTTACCTGAGCAAGCCTGCTTGAGTCACTGACCGCACGGCTTAATAAAAAAATAAAATAGAAAATAAATGGCCGGAAACACGCGATCGGTAGGTAGAGCTCACGTTGGACTGTCCAGGGCGGCGAAAACTGCGCACAGCATCTTCCCATTGTTTTGTAATGTTGTGGAATAACTGCGCATGCGCCACTTATAATGAGAGTCTATGGATAAGATTCAGGCGCGGCGCCCCCAAAACAGGAAATACGTCACCAATTAGAAAATGTTTTTTGAAACAAACAATATAACTCATCATTACTCATAAAATATTTATCCTACACAACTAAAAACATATATGCATATATTTCGAAATATTTTTATTTTATTATTTCATTTTTTTTTAAGTCTTCAATGTAAAATGGTCCAGAAATTCCAGTGGGGCGGCGCCCTAGCGCCCCCTATTGGCCGGCTGCCTCTGGTTCTCAGTTCAGTCTCTAACCAGTGGATGTTGTGACGCCTTATTAAAACAACTATGAAACTTGCTGTGTAGAAGCTGAACACTTGGTTTGGATGTTCTCAGGAACAATTAGCAGCAGGTTGCACGACGTGTGGTTTCTGAGCCTGAACGGAGTCTACATCCAGAATTCTTTCCAAAGCCTCTAAATTTTTTATTTTTTTTTAAGTCAAGAATCAGCGTCTTTGCCCAGAGACTTTCACCGAACCACCAGTTTCTCATTACAGGTGAACACACTGAGGGAGGGATGACAGGGCAAGATGGGGATTCTTTTTTCTTGGTTCCAGGAAAGCCCGTGGGGACGGATAATACAACAGGAAAGCAGGAAACGAGGATTTAAACGCATCAGTTTGCAGCAGATACTGATGGGCTTTTACAGCTCAAAACGTGTGATTGGTTTTTGAACGCTGAACCACCACAGAGGGCGGATGATGAAAATGAGGCAGGAAGGCTGCTGTGATTGGGAGCTTTCAGTTTGGAAGGAACCATCTTAGGGACGAATGATGGAAGTTGGAGGTTTTTAGCTCTTTAAATGTCCAACAGAGCAGCTAACAGACTCCAAGTAAAAAATAAAAAAAAAAAAAAATTCTCCATGAATCTGAGTCAGTCAACAAGAGCTGCACAACAGCTGCAAACAGGACTGTGGAGAAAAGCTCAACGTTTCTGTTAGGAAAAAATACACTTTATTTTCAAATAGACATAACGCTAGTTTTACTCTGATACTGTGTGAATGTTTATGAAGCATTCACACTACAGTATTCTGATCCATTTTTTTTTCTGTACATTTTTCAGCATTTTCTCATTCCACAGTTTTTGTGCTATTTCAACATTTCATAAATCAAAATGTGCAGCTTGTTCAGGACAATCCTGCTGTGACTTTTGGTATTGGTGCAATTTTAGCTTTTTGAAATATTTTGCCTTTTCTGCCACTTTTTTTTTCACAGAAAATGAATTGAGCTCATTTTACATCCTTCAACTCGTTAGATGTGTTTACAACCTTTTACTGCTCCTTTCACCTTTTGTTCTGCTTCAGCTTCTTTCAGCTTTTGCAAATGTAAACTTTTTCAGCTACTTTCAGCTGTTTTGTGAACCTTTCAGGTTTTTTCTGCTAACTAGAAGATGTTTGGGCATCGTCTATCGTCTTTCTGCTATTTTCAGCTTGTTATGCTCCTTTCAGCTAATTTCTGCAAGTTTAAGCATTTCCTGCAATTTCAGCTACTATTTAGCTGTTTTAAAACAAATTTTAGCTTTTTCAGCGAATTCCACATCTTTTGCACTCATTTCAGCTTTTTCCACTTTCTTCTGATAGTTTAAGATTATTCTTTTTCAGCTACTTCTCAGCTTTTTGTGTTAATTTTAGCTGTTTTTAGCTAATTTTCTATTTTGTGTTCTCATATCTGCTTATTTAAACCTAATTCAGCAAATTGTGTTCATTCTGTTTTCTTCTTCTAATTTAGGCCAGTTCTTCCATTTCAGCAAGTTTTTAGCTAATTTCAGCTGTTTTTCTGCAAATTCTTCAGCAATAAGCATTCACACTGGATTTTCACAGTAAATGCAATTTCCCTAGTTTAACGTTTTCTCTGTCATAGTTGTCATTTTAATCACAGTTCATTTAGTTTTAATATCTTTCTGACATTAATTTTACTGATCTGTCTGTAACAGCAGAGGGACTTTGAACTTTTCACTGTGTGCTAATTTTATTAAGTTTTATCAAAGTTCTGTTCTTTCTCCTCAGCTTTGGTATTTCAGCTGCTGTCCTCTCAGCGCTTCTTGTTCTTTGCTTTCATACCCATCTGATGACATTATTAAAGCACTTTTTAATAAATTCCCAATGCTGGAAATATTATTTATATGCTGTATTTTATTCACTCATTTGATTTTATCAAAACCTATCATTAACATGTGCTATTTTTTAAATCAGCTAAGCCTTGTTCTCTTTAAAATCATGTTTTATTCCAAAAACGGCTTAATAAAAACTGTATTACACTTCTGAATAAAATAAGTAAATAAATAAATGAACTCGTAAAAAAGTCACTCTAACGTTTAGGTCTGCTGTCTTTAATTATAGTATAAAATTGTACGGTTCATTTATTGTTTGATTATAAATCGTAAATTGCTCTTTCTTTTCCACCTCAGTTCCTCTTTCAGCTCCAAAGAACCTGCGAGTCTCAGAGGAATGGTACAACCGCTTCCGGATCAGCTGGGACCTTCCACCTTCACCCACCATGGGCTACAGGGTCGTCTACCAGCCGCTTTCTGGTAATTCTCACACAAATGAGCTAATTCTTCATGTATTTACTTGCAATTTACAAATTATAGCAATTAAAAAAACTATTTAGTATTTATTCATTTTACAATAATGAAATACAACAATTGACATACTGTATATGAATTGAAAAGAATAAAATATAAAATGAAAGGTAGCAGATGAAGAAAATAGCTTATTAAATCTGCTCCTTATTTATCTAATAAGAATTCAAACAAATTGTTCTATAATAACAAAATAAGTAAATAACTAATTCAACTTTCAATTTTATGTATTACTCATTAAAATACATTCATTTATATTTGTTTAACAATTCAACTTTAACCAGATTCTTAAAGACAGGGATTGATTTGGCTTCTTTAATTTCTGTCATTACGTTGTTCCACAATCCCACTCCCTGAATTGCAGTAGTTCTTCCCTTCAAACTAGTTCTAAATTGCGGTTTTACAAATACATATTTCCCTTTGAGATTGTAACAGCTTGATCTTTTTACAAAATACATTTGGAAAGCAATGATACCAATCATGACGTACATGTTAGGATATCTGAGCACTTGCAAAAAAATTACAAATTATAAATGCATTTTTAAGACATATGAACATATAATAGCACCCTGACTGTCAGTAGTTGTAAGTTATCTTCAGAAGGTGTAAAGTGGTGAATTAAAACAAAGAATTTAAGCACATTTCTGGAGCTTAAAGCTTATGCCTGCAGCTAAAGGCCTAAGGCAATAATAGACACGTTTCTTCTCAATTCTGTTGGTTCTTCCAGGGAATAAATATGTGCAAATTATGGAAATGTTTAATGCTAGTTCTGATTTTAATAGGAGTCTGAGAAGTTGGTGTAAAGCTTGATTTAAGGAGCTACCTCCAAAGAAAAACTAAGAACAGCATGGTCCAGCTTTTGACGAATGATCTAAACAAATGTTGTGCAATTATAAATTTCATAAGTCATCCAAAGACAAATTCTAAGCTAAAAATATGGAGCTTATTTTATAAATATCATCTTTGGAATAAATTTTCCACCAGCGTGCATCTTTAAATGAAATTCATCCTTTCCGTTTTGCCACATCTGACACTAATGATCACCTCTGAACTCGCTCATTTTTCCTTTAAAGCTCCACTGACATGTTCTTTTAACTTTTCAAAAAATGGCACAACATATATAAATATTAAGATAGACCTCTGACCGTTTTTGCTAAAATAATGTTCAATGAATGAAATTTCCTCTCAAAATATTTTAAATTTAGCGCCGTTTTTTTAGACCATAAATCCGGATTTTCCGGTCACGTGTCAGCATTACCGATCTGACGTCACGTCCGATACTGAACTCTGCTCAAACCGTACATTGAATGGACAAAAATATAAACGCATCCGTCGAATTTAGCCAATTAAAACTACATTTTAGCGATTTGGCTTCAGTTTGGGGAAAAAAAAGTTATTTTGAGTGATGCACAACGAACGGAAAGGTTTATATTCTCCGTTTTGCTTTTTTTTTTCAAGGGAGGTTTCACATTGAGCACCAGATGGCAGCAGAGCTATCGTGATAACTCTTACAGAAGCAACACGGAGAATATAAACCTTTCCGTTCGTTGTGCATCACTCAAAATAACTTTTTTTTCCCCAAACTGAAGCCAAATCGCTAAAATGTAGTTTTAATTGGCTAAATTCGACGGATGCGTTTATATTTTTGTCCATTCAATGTACGGTTTGAGCAGAGTTCAGTATCGGACGTGACGTCAGATCGGTAATGCTGACACGTGACCGGAAAATCCGGATTTATGGTCTAAAAAAACGGCGCTAAATTTAAAATATTTTGAGAGGAAATTTCATTCATTGAACATTATTTTAGCAAAAACGGTCAGAGGTCTATCTTAATATTTATATATGTTGTGCCATTTTTTGAAAAGTTAAAAGAACATGTCAGTGGAGCTTTAACTGGCCATTTATTCCATCTTGACATGTCTCCTTTAATTATTCTGCCCCTTTGCAGCCCCCGGAGCAGCTCTGGAGACCTTTGTGGGCGAAGACGTGAGCACCATGCTGATTTTAAACCTGCTCAGTGGGACAGATTACAGTGTCAAGGTCATCGCCTCCTACACCACTGGATCCAGTGAGGCTCTGTCAGGAAGGGCCAAGACCTGTAAGTTTGTTGTTTTGTTACTGGTGTTGACATCTCAATATCTGTGATGTTATTAAAATACATACGGTTACTGTAGTTAAAATATATATTTAAAGGTATACAATATAGAAAGCACTGAATTTATAGTAAATGGTTGACAATAATGGCACATTTCAGAATTCAGAAAATTGCAGGGTATGGTTTTACTGGTTATAGGCTTTTTATACTGTCATGTGAACTTTATTAATAAATTTAGGCAATTTATGTCCCATTTCATAATTTTTCATTGTATTTTTTCTCTGCCCTCTGACATTTTTAAAGGTGGTAAATCACTGAGTTACCGTATTTTCCGGTGTATAGGTCGCACCTTTTTATAGTTTTTTCAAGGCCTGCGACCTATACTCAGGTGCGACCTATATATGGCTTGTTATCACTTTCGGCGAAACAAATTTTTAAATCCAGCTCATTTCACAATTACGTTCATTTATTAAGGAAAAGTTCAGCTCAGACACATATTTGCTATAATTTTTATCAAACAAATAATTGTTTTTAAGTGTTAATCTTCTTAAAAGCCTTGCTGTGCGCTCCTGTGGCAGACATTTGCAGCAGAGCTAAACGTAGGTGCGACCTATACACCGGTGCGACCTATCTAGGGATTTTTCCAATCTACTGGTAATAATTGGATGGTGCGACCTATACACCGGTGCGACCTATACACCAGAAAATACGGTACATCAGAAAAAAGGGTTAAATCACAACATCTGGACAGTTTCTTTTTGGGAGAAACATTTCGTCTTCATAAGACAGATCTGGGTTGGCAGGCCTCAGACTGATGAGGTCTTTCGGATGAAAGACGAAACATTTCTCCAAAAAATAAACTGTCCAGATGACGTGATTGAACCCTTTTTTGTTATTTATGTACTGGATGGTTGAGCTAAATTTTAAAAAAGGTCAGATTTTATTTTCCAGCCTTAAATAATTTTAAATGTTTGTGACCAGCAAACCACGCGCTTATGTTTTGCATTGCCAGTTTATACAAAATCATGGGCTATTGTTGAGCGCACGGCTTCGAAATTTGCATTCTTGCCCATGAACAATATGTTGTTTTCCGCCTCTGCTCATGTTATACTCTCCAT
Organism: Garcialebias charrua; assembly: GCA_038048925.1. NCBI lineage: Eukaryota > Metazoa > Chordata > Actinopteri > Cyprinodontiformes > Rivulidae > Garcialebias > Garcialebias charrua. The sequence goes on from JBBPBX010029901.1 coordinate 33,698, forward strand.
GCTTCGCTTAGTACCCACAGCTGCTTTTTTAATTAATATAGCTAGATTTGGACCAGTTTTTTTTTTAATCGTTTTAATAATTCACAATAGTTTAGGTTTTTAGACTTGGATATGTTTTCAAATGCAAGTTCAAGAACCTTTACTATCCCCAAGGGGCAATTTGTTTCACAGTCAGTAGGCACATAAAGCATCCATACTAGATAAGACATCGACATTAAAATAACAGAAAATTAAAATAACAATATAGAAATCATAATTGTTCATTGAGAACCACGATCACTACATGGATAAATTAGTTTTTCAGTCTATTCGTCCTACATGATTTGGTAGACTATAATATTTTATCAGTTATGTATAGAGCTCAAAATAATGCATTACCTTTAAATATCCAAATGCACTTTGTTAAAAGACAAAGTTGTTATAATCTTAAGGGGACAGAGTTGTTTGTAAAACCACAATTCAGAACTAGTTTGAAGGGACGTTCTACCTCAATCCAGGGAATTAGATTATGGAATGGCTTGGAGAATGTAGTTAAAAATGCCAAGTCAATGTTTACATTTAAAAAAATGATCAAAACAAATGTGTTAAAAAAAATATATGAAATAGCGTAATGTGTATTGTATTAGTTAGAAAATTAGAAAGAGTTAGTCATTTTGTACTGTTGGTTGAAGATTATTATTGTTTAATCTGATTGTTGGAAAAAAGGGGCAGATATAATAAGATTTATTCTTCTTTCTGCTACCTTTCATTTTTTTACATTTTGTACACAATCATTTATGAGATTGTCTTGTGTTGTTTATTTTGTAAAAAATGAACAAATTTAATAAACATAAACATAAACAAACATCTGGGCAGCAGATACCTGCGTCCAGATGGAAGCAACCTGAACTCACCATGGAGTGGGTGATCAGGATCTGCCAGAATCAGCCTGCCCTTGTTCACTGACCTCGCCTTGTGTAGGTCAGTGAGAATCAGTAGGGCTATGCCAGCAGCATAACCATTCTCTGGTGGGCCTTCTTACAAAGTGAATTATGGTGTCAAAATATAGATTTCATCCTCTCGAAAGGGGTCACAGATGCTAATGACAAAGTTCAAATGGGTTTGAGACATCAGTAATGGCTCTGTGAATATTTTGAGATACAGGCAGTACACAGATTTGGTCAAAACCCGAGCGACAGGACTACGCACCTCTTTCAGTCATGAACTGATTCACTTTGAACATCGCAAGACATTCTGGGAATCTCTTGAAAGCCATTCACGTAGTTGTATCCTAGTGAAGCCCACAACTCTGAATGACATTTTTCTTATCTTTTGTTTTTTTAAATGCTTATAAAGAGCAGTGTTCATAACTCTAATCACATGAGCAGATGGGACATTCTCTGATGTCCGCAACTTGATGTCTAATTGTTACTTTTAACAGTGATTGTGTTTAATTATACCTCAGCCTGGGAACAAAACGTACAGGCGGTGAATCAAAATGGTTTTATGGCTATGTGGAGCTTTCCCAAAGCTCGTTGAACGTCTGGCTTGGATTGTTTAATCAGTTAGATTTGAAGCCTGTATTTTCCCTCTCTTGCATGTTAATTAACTTCTTTACAGATGTGGAGTTTTGTTGTAATTGCCCTTTTTGACTCGGAGCTGTCACCAATTTGATCTGACGGTCTTAAAAGTGACCGGCAATGTCTTTTGAAGTCTCTTTAAGACAGAGAGTGAAATCCCACCTGATCATCCATTTTCATTCCTTTGTATAGACAAGTAGCTAAACTCACACATGTACCTCTTTGCGTCGGTGCCAATCTTCATCACTTGCATAGCAATTAGGCTCATCTTGGGTGAATTAAAGGACACGTTGAGAAAGTCAAACAGGAGAGCAGTGA
>JBBPBX010029902.1:17217-28568 GCA_038048925.1 Garcialebias charrua
TGAAGATGTTTGTTCAGTCGTCGCTTGGCAACAACAAAAGCCCCACAACTACCTTTTATTTCCCTCTATTTAGAGCCGGCGGCTAAAGAGCTGCGTTCACATCGTTGAGTGTTCATACGTGTCGAGTCAAATTGTATTTTATTAGTGATTTTATGAAGGCATTGAGCTTCTGCTTGATCAAAGTTGGTAGTTTGGGTTTTCCCTGAAAATTTGTTTGTATCAAAATGCAGAAACACAAACTCGTTCTTTTTGTCTCTTTTCCCTCTGATAGACAGGCTCTCTGATGAAGGCGTCGTGGCCCGAAGCAGGTCCAGTTGACGAGATTCTTATCCGTTCCTCTCAGTACCTGATTGAGACGGCTCATGACCTCCGTTTGCGTCTCAAAGCATACATGCTTCCCCCAAAAAACAAGGTAAGATATGTGTCCAAACAGAAATGTTTTCACCACATGTGCTTAATGGTAAAAGCTGAAATTAATTTCAGAATTAAAGGCTCTTGATACTTGTGTGAATGTTTATGAAGCATGTTTATGAAGCATTCACACTACTGTATTATGATCTTCTTGTCTTCCTTGTGTTTTTCGGCATTTTTCTCGTTCCACAATTTTTGTGCTATTTCAACTAATCTTATATCGAAACGTATGGAGCCAAGATGGTGTAGTGGTTAGGGCGTTTGACTTGGGACCCGAAGGACGCGGGTTCGCGTCCCGGCCGCTACACATCTTGGGGTGTCTATGAGTGCACACCTATTTCTCCAGCTCCCCGAGCGCCTTCTATGGCTGCTCACTGCACCGCCTGGTAGGTGGTTGGGTTAAATGCAGAGACGAATTTCGTCTGTGTATGGGAAACATACGCAGATGACAAGATTAGACAAATTATTATTATTATTATTATTTAAGAGAAGGGTGCTATGACTTTTGGTATTGGTGCAACTTTAGCTTTTTGAAATATTTAGCCTTTTCTGCCACTTTATTTCTCATAGAAAATGAATTGAGCTCATTTTACATCCTTCAGATCTTTAGATCTGTTTACAACATTTTACTGCTCTTTTCACCTTTTGTTCTGATTCAGCTTCTTTCAGCTTCCTTGTGCAAATGTAAACTTTTTTCAGCTAATTTCTGCTGTTTTTTCAGCTGTTTTGTGCTCCTTTCAGGTTATTTCCGCTAACTACAGTTTTGTGTTTCTTTTGACTTCTTTCTGCTAATTTAAATTTGTTATGCACCTTTCAGATTATTTCTGCAAGTTTCAGCTTTTTCTGCTATTTCAGCTACTACTGTATTTAGCCGTTTTATGCTAATTTTAGCATTTTCAACTACTTCCACATTTTTTGCAATAATAAAAAACAAATGCAGCCTATTTCAATATGAATGTTCTTTCTCCATGTCCTACTGATATCTTTAGGTTCTTTCTTTTTCAACTACATTTCTGCTGTTTTTTATTTTATTTTTATTTTTTACTAATTTCAGCTTTTTTCAGATGATTTCTACTTTGTTTTGCTCATTTCTGCTTCTTTCAGCCTACCGGTAATTAAAATATTTCTGATAATTTCAGCGTGTTCTGCTCCTTTCAGATTATTTCTGCAAGTTTCAGCTTTGTCTGCTACTTCAGCTACTATTTAGCTGTTTTTGTGTTAAATGTAGCTTTTTCAGCTAATTCCACATTTTTTCAGCTCATTTCAGGTCCTTCCACTTCATTCTGGTAGTCTAAGCTTTTTTTGCCTTTTCAGCTTTTTAAAATGTTATTATTTTTGTGTGTGCTAATTTTAGCTTTTTTAATCATTTCCTATTTTTGTGCTAATTTCTGCTTATTTAAACCTAATTCAGCAATTATGTGTCCTTTCTGTTTTCTTCTGCTAACTTAGGCTTGTTCTTCCATTTCAGCTACATTTCAGCATGTTTTAGCTGTTTTTTTTTTTTTTTTGCAATTTCTTCAGCACTAAGTGTTCACACTGCATTTTCACAGGAAATGCAATTTCTCTAGTTTAAAATAAAATCCAGCTCTTGTCTAAGTGGGTTCAGTAGGTATTGTAAAGAAACCAGATGCAGTGTCTGATGGTTTTTCCTCTTTGGGTGATGTGTGAACACAATGATGTAATGGGTGTGAAGCACAATGATGTAAAAAACAAAAAATCATAAAACCTCAGAATTAGAAAGTGAATTGCTTTGACTTCAACAGAATAAGTACAGAGTTGTGTTTAGTAAATCTGAGTTTTGTCATATTCTTTTATTTCCTGAATAACCAAGTCTTAAAAAATATACTTTTTTGGCTTGACATATAACTTAACAAACTTGTATTTTACCAGATTTGAACTGGTTTCAAAATGTTGGTCTCTTGTTGGTGATTTATTCTCAACATGTAGCAGTTTTTGATTATTGATCTCCTGTTTTTGTGATTCTCAAACGGCATCTTTTATCCTTTCAGATACACTTGAAAACCTAAATCTGTGTTTTCAGTGCAAGGTCTGTTGGCAATTTGGCTGTTCAATAAATGGTTTTCAACAGCTGGGGGGAAAAAGCTAATAAGAGAAAAAGCTGATAAGATCTTAAAATGACTGTCTTCAACTTCCAGACTTCTTGTATTGATTTGTTACAAATATTGATACATTAATTGTTGTATGTGAGCTTTTAACCAACCACAAGGAAAGAGAAGTGAATGTGACCACAAGCTTGCACATTTGAGAAGCAATCAACGTTTTTAAAAGTAGTCTTAAACGAGAGGTATGCAGATGAGAAGTAGACTTATTTCATTTATTAATTTTTGCTTGTGCTGGATCCTGGCTTCATGGAGGAATCAATTTTATCCACCTCAGTGCAATGGCGGAGCCAAGGGGTGGCCAATCAACCAAACCCCCGTCATTTGAAGAAACTATACTTTTAAGCAATATAAAAACTGGAAAGCATAGTTTCCTCAAATAATTGGGGTGGCTGACTTACATTTATTTATTCTTTCCAATTTCCCCTTTTCACTCCGCAATGGGGACAACCACCTGTGTCGCATCTTTGTCTTAGCTAACTATACAACATCCATCCAGCCATTATTTTTACCTGCTTCTTCCTTTTCTGGTTGAGGGGATCACTGGTGCCCATGTCCAGCAGTCACTGTGAGACAGGCGGGGGACACCCCGGACAGTTCTCAAGTCCATCACAGGGACACATAGAGACAAATGAGACAAACAACCATTCACTCTCTCACTCACACCTAGAGACAATTTAGAGTTACCAATCAGCCTAACATGCATGTTTTCGGTCTGTGGGAGGAAACTGGAGTACCTGGAAAAAACATGCACGCACAAGAAGAACATGCAAACTCCACCCAGAAAGGTCCCCAGCTGGGATTTGGACCGGTGACCTTCTCGCTGAGAGGCAACCGCTCTACCAACTGAGCCACCGTGCCACCCTACTGTGCAACAACATATTCTAAAATGTTTCTGTGACTGTTATAAAGCAGTTTATGTTAAATGAAAAGATGCTTAAGCGACACTTTGCATAAATTATAGTACCGGTAACCGTGTGTAATTCAGAATTAGAATAAGCTTCATTATCATTGTACCGTGAAACAGTGAGATTATGTTTGTACAGTCGTCCGAAAGATGGGCGGAGCGCACGTTGCTGCTGCTATAATAGCGCGGCCCCTTATTCTTTATCAGAATACTTTGAGATAGAAAAAGGGTAAGTGCCGTGAGGATGGATAGTGGTGTTACAAAAAAAGATCTCTTCACATCTTGTCCTGTCAGGACATGTTTTGAGACATCAAAAATCTTTACCAGCAAGCACATTTATAAACACATTACATATGCATTTGACGTGAAGACGTTGAGATTTATCCATGAGCACTTTCAGATAGGTCACAGTCCTGATGTTGTTCAGCCGGCAGTTCTGATAAGCCTGCACAGAAGTTCTCAGAGGGTGGAGGGGTTGTGATAGACAAAGCTTTATCCCTAGTTACCCATGTCCCAGGAGAAATTTGATAGTGGGCTCATATCTGAGGCCAAACGTGGAAGTCAGATTCAGATAAGACACAATTGTTGATTTTCTTCAGGCAGACTGTTTTTTTTGTTTGTTTGTTTTTTGTCAGCCTCGAGTCCTGCTGGTACTTTCCCAGTCCAAAATGACCAGATGTATGGGTCACTCCACTGATTTATTTAACGAGCCTTCCTCAGGGTCAATCCAAACATGCTGGCGAGTCCTAGAATTATTAATTAGTTTTATTTTTACTTTAAGACTTTAGTATTTTTGAAGCAAACACTGAGTACAGCATAGGAATCTGTTCAGATTTCTGACTAAAATTACACGTGTGCCCACAAATCAATCTGCGTCTTGAGGCCAATTTGTCTTTTGTTCCTGATCAAACAAACGCATTTCATGTCTCAAGTTTTGAAATTGTGTGTGTGTTTTTTTCCATAGAAAGGTGACTCGAAGCCCCCTGCCAAGCCCTCCCACTGTAACATCTTTATAGCCAAGAGCTACCCTCCTTGGCAGCATAGCGCTTTGTCTCTGCTCGGCAAGCACTATAAGGTGAAAAACACATTTAGACCTGGTGAACAACAGGAAACTTGTTCATTTTTTTTAAATCTGCAGAAATACAGGTGTTGAGCAGGCCACTAAAATATACCATGTGTCCAGTTACCCTTCACAAATTACTTGTTTTTAACGAGGTAACAATATTTTTTCCCTTTGTTTCTGTCCAGAGCAACAACGGGGCCCTTCCAGACAACAAAGTGATAGCGAACGAGCTGGGAGCCCTGCCTGAACTGAAGAAATATATGAAGAGAGTCATGCCTTTTGTTGCCATGATCAAGGTAAATCTGGTGAAAATTTTGATTCTGTTGCATTTTTATAAGCTCACTAAATGTATTATTTGGACATACTCACACTTTGTTTGCTTCTTGATTCAGTTGTAGGTTACACCGTGTGTCAGTTTCTGTTTGCACACAGCTCTGCTCTCTGACTGTTAGCTTTGCCATTCAAATGTTATGCTACGCTGTTTATTTAGAAACCTTTATTTATTGCTTCTTTTGTCAAATAATGATCAAATGAATGTAATTACAGTAAATGAACAAGGCTTAGTGGCTTAGCGCTCCTAGAAATAATAGTTTGTTGCCTTTGACAGAGTGAGACCAGCTGCCTTTCGCTCCTTCTGTTTGTGTTTTACATTCATATTCAAATGTATTTGTGTCACGCATACAAATTAAATTACTTTATTTTCATTTTGGCTATGGAGTTTTTAAATCTAAAATAATACATTTGATTATTGCAAAATAGATATTGATTAGACTGGTTGTTTTATAAAGATTTAAAGCTCCTGTTTAGATGATGAGATCTTTATTTTTGATTGTGTAATGTTTTTAGCATGACCAGTAGACCTGATCAGCTTTGTTTGTATTTTAAGATTGTTTTGCTGTTTTTGTTTTCCTCTTTCAATAAACTCTTGATCATTTATGAGTGTTTTATTTTTATTATTTGTAGGAAAATCTGGAGAAGAATGGACCTAGGGTCTTGGATCTTGAACTGGAGTTTGATGAGCGAACAGTTCTCATGGAGAATCTGGTCTACTTGACTAATTCTCTGGAGGTTTGTGTTGATTTATCAAATTCACTTCTCGGGTTTTTACTTGAACCAAAGCATGTGGTTAAACCAACTCTGCCTTCGTGAGCTCCATGTTGAGCAAAAGTACTGGTCATCACATGCCATATAATTTGTTTATAAACATCAGGCAAATCAACCATTGATAAAAATTATAAAACTATTGTATTTTATATAACTAAGATGTTTAAAGAAATCTAAACTTTTTAACATTTGCAGCATTTTCTGCTAAATAAATCAACTTTTAACATGTTCAAACACTAAGAGGAAAACTTTACTTGAATCACTTCAAAGAAAAAGTTTGAATCTAATTTCAATAATTATAATAAATCATTGTTCAGATCAAGCTGACAACAAAGTCAGACCTGCCATCACCGAAATACTGTAGTTACATTATCAAGGATTGGGAGTTGTGATATTTTACTTGGTTTAGCTAATGACATGTCTGTTTGCTTCTGTAACACTGGCTATGTTTACATGGACATAAGTAATCGGATTAAACGCCCAATCTGAATAAAAATGTGTCATGTAAGCATCCCATTTGGAAATCGGATTAAACGCCCAATCTGAATAAAAATGTGTCATGTAAGCATCCCATTTGGATTATTCTGAGCTGATTCAGCTCGATACTAATGGATTTGTAAGCCAAATAAGACGGGTGGATTATGCCGATTCATAATCCGTCACTTTTTTCCGATTGTGAAAAATGGACCTGACTGCGCATGTGCGACCTACGTCTACCTCACGTATTTCCGCCTGGCTAATGCTAATAATATTAGCATGTAGGGGAAGAAAAACTGGTTGGTGCGTGACACAACGTTTCTATTGGAACCTTTGAAAGAGCTCAAAATTATCTGTATTAGTAATGTCTCCACTGTCATTAAAACCTGTCGCGGGTCCATTTTGGGCGCTCATGTTTATTTATGTTCATCCCGGAAGTAGAACTTCTTCTTCTGTGTTTTTCTTAGGAGAGTTTACCACTGCTATACGTTCGAATAATTTAATCTGAAAACAATTTAATCCGGTCAAAGAATTTTGCGCATGTAAACATACCCACTGGCTACTTTTCAATTCAAACCACTTCTGCTGCTTTGCTATTGATAAGTGTGACTCCACTTGGTTCTCGTCTTATCGGTTCTTCTCAGGTCACGTGTAGGCGAATTTCCACTGTAGCTATGTTTACATGCACAAAATTCATTGATCTGATTGAAATGTATTCAGATTAAATTATCCAAATGTATCATTGACATGGGTACACGATGAGATTTTTCATGCAGCGGGCTTTGTTCTGAACAGAAGTACAGACATGCGCAGAGTGGGAACCTCTCCTTTAAAAAAACACAGAAGAAGTTCTACTTCCGTGATGAACGTAAACAAACCTGAGCGCCCAAAATGGACCAGCGACAGGTTTGAATGACTGTGGAGACGTTACTGCACTCCTTGATTGAGATACAGATCATTTTGAGCTCTTTCATGTTTCTAGTAGAAATGTTGTTTTGCTCACCGACCAGTTTTGCTTCCCCCAACATATTATCATTTAGCCAGGTGGAAATACGTGAAGTTGACATAAGTCACACATGCGCAGTCGGATCAGGTTTCCACAATCAGAATGAAATGATCAGATTAAGTGTTTATGTAACAGTTATGGGCTATGCAACTAACTGCGGCTACAAGAGCAGCATCAGAAGATGGTTCTTTTAAGGAGCCTGAGGTGTGAATGAGGACAGGAGACAATGGTTTTAGTTTAGGTGAATGTATTAGTGATTTAAAAGCAGAAAAAAAAACAACAGACAATTACAAATGCACAGTGAGACACAAATGTCCTCTGAATGAATAAAGTTCCAAGTTCATAAAGTTCTGGTCCTTTTCCTAGCTCGCCATCCTTAGATCCAAAGAGGATCTGATCCATCAAGGAAGAGAAAACAATGGAGAAAAAAAACCCGACCTGAAAGGCCAGAAAACCCATTAAGTATTTTATCAAAACCAATCAGGTACAAAGCATATAAAAAATTAAATATTAAATGCAAATGCAATTATTAAATTCCTAATGATTAAACTAATCATCAATTCCAAACATTTCAATCAGGTAAAGTTAACCATAATTTAAATAAAGTAAAATCAAAAGAACATCAATCATTTTTCAACTAATCAAGTTAAGATTGAAATTGAAAAGTTGAATCAAAGTTCTTATTTCAACTAATCAAGTTAAGGTTGAAATTGAAAAGTTGAATCAAAGTTCCTATTTCAACTAATCAAGTTAAGGTTGAAATTGAAAAGTTGAATCAAAGTTCTTACTTCAACTAATCAAGTTAAGGTTGAAATTGAAAAGTTGAATCAAAGTTCCTATTTCAACTAATCAAGTTAAGGTTGAAATTGAAAAGTTGAATCAAAGTTCCTATTTCAACTAATCAAGTTAAGGTTGAAATTGAAAAGTTGAATCAAAGTTCCTATTTCAACTAATCAAGTTAAGGTTGAAATTGAAAAGTTGAATCAAAGTTCCTATTTCAACTAATCAAGTTAAGGTTGAAATTGAAAAGTTGAATCAAAGTTCCTATTTCAACTAATCAAGTTAAGGTTGAAATTGAAAAGTTGAATCAAAGTTCTATTTCAACTAATCAAGTTAAGGTTGAAATTGAAAAGTTGAATCAAAGTGCACTTTCAAAATATCAATCAAGAAAACAAATAATTTGTCAATAAATATACTGCGCAGTATCAACTTAAATGTACATTCCATTTTGATCATGTCCATACAAAAGTGTCAGAGCTCACACAAAATCAGAAATTGATTACCTTCTGGAAGAGAGTGGAGCATACTAAACCATAATCAGCTGTTGTAATCCTGGTGATGATCCAGGTAACAAACACCAACAATTCTAATAAAACAATGCTCCAATAAGCAATCAAGCAGACATTTCATGCTAAAACAATAGTGCTTTCAGATGACAAACTCACCAATAAATCAAATCAGTGGATGCAAAGATTTGTATGACTTTGCCATGAAGACTCCAAACAGCCAGCCACAATCACAGTGAACAGGTGATGCAGTTCAACAGTGCACTGGAGGAGGCGGGGCTTTAAATAAGTTGGCAGAGTTTGGGGCAACACAGGAAGTGGGCCCGCCAAAATAAAAGACTTGACTAATTAAGGGTTACATTTACATGCACACCGTTCGGATTACAAATCCGCATAAACCACCCCTCTCATTTGGATTACAAATTTGTTCGGATCGAGCTGAATCTGCTCAGAATAATCCGAATGGGGCGTTTGCATGACATGTTTTTATTCAGAATGGCTGTTTAATCTGATTACTTATGTCCATGTAAACATAGCTCATGTTAACATAGCTTGTGACTTGTTTCCCCGCTCTGTGGGTGGGATCTTCAATGCAAAGTGGGCGGTTTCATGTAGCACCATCCAGCTCACTTTGGAACCTCTGATCCACCAATAAAGACAGAAAGTTCTGGACCACGTCTTTGGTCCATGGGACTGTTTTAGGAGCTTCTATACTAAACAAAAAAAAAAAAACTGAAAAAAAAAAATCACTAACGTACACTCTATAAAGATCGGAGAGGAAATGGCGGTTCGGATGTAGTTTGCAGTTTTGCTGGTCGGGTCATCCAGTGACGTAGCTCCGCTGGCCAATCAACAGCTGCTGCCTTCTTATGTCAGAACCGTCGCCTGGGAGCAGTTCGCTTGGAACCTTGAACAAGATGGTCCCATAAACCGGGCTGAGTGGGGTTGGGTACCGGCAGTGGGCAGGCCCTTGACTGGTCTGGTGTGGAACTGATGGGAGTTCAAAGAGTGGCAAAGTGCCATTAAGAGTCACGGCTGAAAGGGTAACGAAACAACTTTGGTTTGTTCCTGGGATGTATAATCCATCCATCCATCCATTTTCGTCCGCTGATCCGGGGTCGGGTCGCGGGGGTAGCAGCCTAAGTAGGGAGGCCCAGACTTCCCTCTCCCCAGCCACTTGGAGCAGCTCCTCTGGGGGAATCCCAAGGCGTTCCCAGGCCAGCCGAGAAACATAGTCCCTCCAGCGTGTCCTGGGTCTTCCTCTGGGTCTCCTCCCGGTGGGACATGCCCGGAACACCTCACCAGGGAGGCGTCCAGGAGGCATCCTAACCAGATGCCCGAGCCACCTCAACTGGCTCCTCTCGATGTGGAGAAGCAGCGGCTCTACTCCGAGTCCCTCCCGGATGACTGAGCTTCTCACCCTATCTCTAAGGGAGAGTCCAGACACCCTGCGGAGAAAACTCATTTCAGCCGCTTGTATCCGAGATCTCGTTCTTTCGGTCACAACCCAAAGCTCATGACCATAGATGAGGGTGGGAACGTAGATCGATCGGTAAATTGAGAGCTTTGCCTTTTGACTCAGCTCTCTCTTCACCACGACAGACCGGTACAGCGCCCGCTTCACTGCGGACGCTGCACCTATCCGCCTATCGATCTCACGCTCCAGTTTTCCCTCATTCGTGAACAAGACCCCGAGATACTTAAACTCCTCCACTTGGGGCAGGACCTCCTCCCCGACCCGGAGAGGGCATGCTACCCTTTTCCGGCTCAAGACCATGGCCTCGGACTTGGAGGAACTGATCCTCATCCCAACCGTATCACACTCGGCTGCAAACCGCTCCAGCGAAAGCTGTAGATCACGATCTGATGAAGCTGGGATGAAATGGGATGTATAAATAAGAACAAATAAAATGCAGAGAGCAAAATCTGTGTCCAAAGCATGCTGGGAAATAAATAATTTGTTCTGACAAACTCTTCCCCTGCCACATTGGTCTGTTGAGAAAATAAATGTCTTTTTGTAAAAAAAAATTCTGGTCGAGCAACATTTAACTGTAGATTTTTTCCCTTCTACTTTCCAGTTCAGGTTGTATTTTTTGCTCTTTGAAACACTGTCCTGTGGGATTTGTGGCATTCTAGTGTAAAGCTTGATGTTAAGTCTTGGATCACTGCCGGGTTTGGGTCAACACCACCCACCTGTGCCAGTGGACATGCCAAACACACCTGTGTACACACTTGTGTGTATTTTGCTAATATGTTTTCTCATGTTTTTTTTCCCAACAGTTGGAGCAGATTGATGTCTTATTTGCATCCGAGGCTGATGACAAAGTGAAGGAGGACTGTTGCCCCGGGAAACCATTCAGCGTGTTTAGATCGGAGGTAAATTATTATGCTGTGATTTAGTTGCTCAAAGATGCACTTTAAAAATATCAGAGTGCACAGTTTGTAGATGTGATTGTTTTAGCTGCTACTTTGTGAGGTGCATCCTTCCTGTTTGTCAGTGATGTTCATTTGTGTCGTGCCTGTGTCTCCCCAGCCTGGAGTGTGTGTGACCCTGATCAATCCTCAACCGTGCAACGCCCTGTTTTCTACAAAGATCAGCATCCGACAGGGCGACAACGCAGACGGCATCATTCGACGGCTAGCTAAAATCAACAGACTCGTAAAACAAACTCAAACAGGTCTGTTATTAATGCTTTAATCCACAAATATTTACTCTGCTTGGATCTTAATCGTTTGTGAACCACTGAGTCGGTTCAAAGCTGTGCACATTTTGTATTTTTGGAGCAAAATGTTTAATCATACCTGCTGGTGGCTTAGACACGTGTTGTGTTCAAATCTTTCTTGGAAGTGACTCGTCATTCCCCCTTTGGGTTTTCATTGTTTGCTGTCAGCCATCCATTTTAACTAAAATATTACTAAGAGAAAAACTTATTGTTGTTAATTGAAATCAAAATTTGAAATGACTCATTCACAAAAT
>JBBPBX010029903.1:0-11869 GCA_038048925.1 Garcialebias charrua
CCGAGAGACCAACTGAAAGGGAACTGAAAGAACAAATATAGCAACATTTTAGACATGGCAGCTTGCTGATTTCCGGAGAACTACGGTGAATGCGATTGATTTTATTGTAAAAAAGGTGACGACTGGAGTGTAACTTACACTTTTACTCTTCCCTCGCCTCCCCTTCCCATCTCACCATCGTTTGTGTGAAGCTTTCAGGATAATTGTCAGGGACACTTCCGTTCCTGAAGGCCTCCGTCTTCAATGCTGACTCAACTGCGCTCCATCCGGTTCTCCCCCACCCCTCCAAACATTCATCCACATTACAGTCACATGGTCTCCTCTTTATTTATCATCAGGTATCCACAGGTTTTTACTGGCTGGCAGAGGATTTAACGGCAGCTCCTGGTGCTGTTGTTCAAGATAAGACGTTCCTTAAAGGAATGTCAATAAAAGAGAGCTTTTCAGCTGTTGAAGATGGCTTATAACTTGGCATGTTATAAGTCTTTAACTGAATGACGTGTCCTTAGCGTGTGACTAGACGATCATCAGTTCTTTGGAGAAGACCATGGTTTGAGGCTTACTCCAGCAGACTTCAAGGAAAACAGGAAGTCAGAGCTCTTTTAAGGCTAACTTGACCTAGAAAGACGTAGCTCTTTCTCATTCGGTCTGTTAGGCCAGAAGCCACTGAGAGGAGGCATAAGTTAGATTAAAAATGTCAGAAAGGATAAGAAAGTTAGTTTAAGACGCCAGTTTCATGATACAGCAGATTTAGAACTTTCTTAACTCATTACCAACATTAGGCGTGTTTCCATCAAGGTTTCTAGGTGCGCATTATGAAGCATCGCATCAGAAAAGCTAAATGGAAACGGCATAATTCGAGTTAACTTCCTCTAAGTCGCTCTAAAGTTTATACGCTCGCTTGAGGTAGTTTTTGGGGAGTCGATTCAGAGCTGAGTCGGCTAAACGACAGATGGAAACAGATTAGCCGACTCAGTTCTGCCGCAGCGAACATTCACGTCACGTGACTGATCAGCTGTTTCCGCTCCGGACAACATGTAACATCGCTAAAACTAGTTGGCATGACAGAATAAATACAACTTGCCCGATAGCAACACATACCTGAAATATTCTCTCCATTTTGCCGAGATGTCTGTTTTCAAACGCTACTTCCTGTTTACTGTGGAAGTGCGTAACGCTGACGTCTGACGTATGGCGCTGACGTGTGACGTAATGACGCTGACGTCTGACGTAGAGACGCTTTGCGTGGCATTGCAGATGCGCTTCAAGCCAGTTTAATGGAAACACTTCTGATCCTCATAATTTTAATTTACATTTTAGCGAAATTTTCTAAAATTCGCTCAAAAATCGAATTTAAATTGGATGGAAACATAGCTAGTGTTGTATGAATAAACAAACGTCATCAGAGCATAACATATGGGACCTATTAATGATAATAGCTTGATTATTAAATAGGACAAAAACAAAAGTCTCTGGGTGTCTAGATTGTCCTGAGCTCAAGCTAAAATGAATGAGATAAAGTGTTCCTTTTATCTTCACATGCAAGTTCGAGAGGAGAGGAGAAATCCTCCATGTACAACATTTTGAATTAAGCAGAGTATTTGATTTATCTGACATTAAAATGTACTGATGCTCTTACAAATAAAATTATTCATTTGATAACATTTGAATTAACAAAATTAAAAGAAGTCTCTGGATGACTTAATTGCACCTTTGACACAGCAGTGAAACACAGTTTAACTCTCACAGAATAACACAGCTTAAAAGCACACATCATGAAAATGACAAAAGTTATTCTTTTGATCACATCAGCCTAAAATCAAAGATAGAAATAGTCTCTTATTGGTGACTATGTTATCAGATTATAGCTAAATGAATGATTTTGTAGTAAATGTCTTGCTTTACTGAGAGGTCAGTAAAGGTCATCACTGGACAGTTCAAAAACCTTAATTTGACCCTGGGTAGGTCCACTACAAGTGTTTAGTGTTTACATGGTTACTGTTGCACCGAGGGACTGAGAGAAATTCAATTTCGGCCCTGTGTATGTCCTGTACATATTGCAGTTCTGACAATAAAGTTGACTTTGACAATGAAAAGAAGTCTGAAGCCATGTTGTTCCTCCTTCCTAATGACACAATCATGAACCACTGCATCGACCTTTCTGCTCTAGCCCTGTCTGAAAAACAAATAGTCACAAATCTGGGAGTGATAATGGATCCTTCCATGAAACTCAACAGTCATGTAAACAATAAATCCTGTTTTTTCCAGCTGAGGCGTCTGTCTAAGCTGAAGCCCATATTATCCAAAAATAACCTGGAGACAGTAATATGGTACATGCATTCATTACATCTAGGCTTGATTACACCAATTCACTCCTGTTTGGTATCAGTCAAGCCACCATTGCACGATTACAACTGGTCCAGAACGCAGCAGCCTGATTTTTAACCAGTACATGCAAAAGAGAGCACATTACACCAGTCTTGGCCTCCCTGCACTGGTTCATCTTCTAATCCAGTTCAAAATTCTCATGTATGTCTACAAATCGCTGAACAGTCTCGCCCCCGCCTATCTCTCGGATCTGATACACCCATATGTCCCACCACGTGCTTTGAGGTCAGAGGACCGGGTACTTTCAACAGTTCCAGGAACTCGTCTTAAACACAGAGGTGACAGGACCTTCTCTGTAGCAGGACAAAGAGTTTGGAACGAGTTACCTCTGCTCGTCAGACAGGCTCCTCCCTCTCGGTTTTCAAATCCCGTTTAAAGACTCACTACTATTCTGTTGCTTTCAACACCAGATGATCTGTGTTTGATCGTTTTATTTATTATCTGCAATGATTTTATGTCTATTTTTTGTACTTCATTGTGTGTGTTGCCTGTTGTTTGTTTGTACAGCACTTTGGTTGACCTTGTCACTGTTTTAAATGCTCTATAAATAAAATGGTATGGTATTCCAGAGTGAAGCTTATTCAAAGAAAACTACAAAATAGCGGCGCCTGTCCAAAGTTTATTTGATTTTTTTGGCTTATTTGTTGGTTCCTGCTCCTGTCTGGTCCTGTTAACTTTTCGTCTTGTCCCATCCCAATCCTGTGAGTTATAATAAAGTTGACTCCTGTCCTGCTGGAATCCTGCAGGAATCCCGTGACCAGCAGGACTCCTGAAAAAATGTAATCCTCTAATTTGACTGATGCAACTTATAGGGCGGTGACGTGTATAGTGGAAAATACAGTAAAGATATGCATATTGGAAAAACAAAACAGCCAAACTGTTTTAAACGTTCTATAGTTTGATGTTTGTATATTTAAAGAAACATAAATCAGAGGAGCACGTTCTTACCCTGAGGGGTGATGTGTGAGCCGCTGCTCTGCGTTGTCAGGTGATTCTCCAGCTCTTCTATCTGCTGCCGGTACTGCTGCAACTGCACCTCAAACTGGTCCACCAAGCTGCGAAAATAACTTTAAAAAAGAAAAAATACATTTTCAAAGACTACTTGCTGATATTTGAAGGATAACAAAAACAGGCTGTGGCTTAACACGACAAGAAGACTTCCATTCGGATTCTAAAACGTTCCTGATAAAATGACTTTTTATAAAAAACATTTTAAAGAGACTTCATGCTGACAGGTCAAGCTAAGGGCAGTGCTTCATAGTTATTTTCAATTTGCTAAAAACACCATTCCTCAAAACTCACTCAGATGGAGCTGTGTTTTCGTGCTGGAGCCCAGGGGGTGTCTTCTGAGTGCGCAGTGCGATGTCAGCATTTTTCAACTCCTTGAAAACAAAAACAAAGAAGAACGGTCAGCTTGTAAACAATTTTCATTACACATGAAGAATCATTTGTTCTTAAGAGAGAAAAATGAGATGATGCACAGATGCAAAAAAGGTTGACTCCTCCAACAAAAATGGGCCCTGTGGTGGAATTTATGATCAGACGCGAAAAAAAGGGATATTTCTTATAAAAATTATTTAACTCTTACAATTACATACGGTAGTTAACTCTGCATGTGGCAGCCTGGATACAAAGCCTGACACTTCAACCTCAAGACTCTCAGCTTCAATACACAGTTATTTAAACACCAACTGTAACAGTTTGACAATAAAAGGATGGTAAAAAGTTGTAAAAGAAATGTCAGATTAACTCTTAGCGCTGCCCTTTCTATCATTTTTAAAAGGTACATTTATATGACAGATAAAATTCATTTTATAATATATATCTGATGGACTTAAAACACCTATACGTGTGTATTAGACCATATAATTAATCTTGTCTTTTTAAGTATTGCACTGTTTTTTGTTAAGCACTTTGGTCACCACCACCGTGGTTGTGTAAAGTGCTATATAAATGAATAAAATAAATAAATAAATAAATAAAATAAATAAAAAAAAATATACAGTATATATATATTGTATTGAATCTAGGGCTGGGCCATATCATATCGTTATCGGTAATACCGGTATAAAAAGCTTGCCCGGGCAAAAAAGTTATATCATGATATGTTAATTTCATGACGTAATACGTCAGGGCGCCCCGCCCCTTAACACCCGAGCGCTTTAAACAACTACGCACCTCCCCTCCAACAGTCTGTACTGGTGTAAAACACTAATTAGTTACTGCTAAAATGTTAAAAACAACGTGCGCGCGTCTCAGCTTCTCTCCCCCCTGCTCTGCAGACACATACAGCTCAAACGTCCCCTCCTCCCCCGCCCCGCTCCGCTCTGAGCAACCGCGATGCTGCGTGTCTTTTGCTGCGTGTCCACGCTGTAAACTGTGTTACAAGCACGCGCGGCTCCACACTCACTCCATCAGAGACAGATCAGTTAAAAAAAATGAATCGGAGGAATGACACGTTCCTGCATGAACAGATGAAGCTGAAACATGAACAAGTTTCAAGGTCAGCTGATCGACTTGTAGAAGTTACAGCTCATTTAAAGGCAACATATCATTTGTTGTATGTTTCATCCATCCATCTTCTTCCTCTTATCCGGGGTCGGGTCGCGGGGGTAGCAGCCTAAGTAGGGAGGCCCAGACTTCCCTCTCCCAAGCCACTTGGAGCAGCTCCTCCGGGGGAATCCCAAGGCGTTCCCAGGCCAGCCGAGAAACATAGTCCCTCCAGCGTGTCCTGGGTCTTCCTCTGGGTCTCCTCCCGGTGGGACATGCCCGGAACACCTCACCAGGGAGGCGTCCAGGAGGCATCCTAACCAGATGCCCGAGCCACCTGTTGTATGTTTCATTTATGCTAAAAAATCTTAAGCTTCATTTTATTTAGGCTACCGGTAGTTGTTTTAGGAAACTACACCTGCACTTTAAAAATTCATTCAACCTTTATTTAGTCAGGTAAATCTTTTGAACCTCATGAGCTCATTTACGAAAGCGACCTGCTATATATATACCTGCTATAACTTCTGTTATTTAGATTGAAAAAGTCTGCACAAAATATAGATTAAAAAAAAAAACACCACAAAAACTAAAGTGCAGGTGTAGTTTTACTTGGGAGACTAAATACTTTACTAAATAAAGTAATTTCAGTAAAATTACCCCTTGTTGTTTTTTAAAAATTTATATAATACTGCAAAGCAACATGTTAAGTTAATTTTGTCAAATAAATACATTTGATTTTTATTTTTTTGGGTTATATCACGAAATTTATCGTTATCATGATAACACTCTGAAATTCCTCTTCCCCTCTGGCTACAGATTTTAAGTCTCTTTTGGAATCTCTCAACCTCACCCAACATGTGGACGCCCCTACGCACAACAGGGGGCATACTCTGGATTTGGTGATTACAGACACTGTACTCATCAATAACTTATCTGTATATGACCTGGGTGTCTCAGACCACAGGGTCATCTCCCTGGAAGTGCCTTCAACTTCGCCTTCTTCTAACCCAAAACGACCCATCCAGTTCCGTGACTATAAAAACATCTCCCCTGATGTTTTGTCTGCTGATCTTCACGCCCTGACCGCCGTCAATCACTCATCTGCAGATGACTCTGTGAATTATTACAACCAATCTCTCCAGGAGCTTCTGGACCTACATGCTCCCTTGAAGACAAGACTGGTGTCTTTCTCCCGTTCAGCCCCCTGGTACACTGATGAGCTGCGCAGGATGAAGGCAACTGGCCGTGCTATTGAGAGACGTGTAAAATCATCTGGTCTCTCTGTACATAAGCAGGCATACAAAGAACATCAGAAAGCGTACGCCTATTCTCTTAAAGAAGCACACTCCAAATATTATTCCAACATCATCAACACCTGCCCTGGTAACTCTAAACAGCTCTTCTCCACAATAACTAATCTGCTTAATCCCATTAAACAAACTCCTGAAGAATCTGTTCAAAAATGCAACATGTTCCTTTCATCATTTAAAAACAAAATTGACACTATCAGATCTCAGCTCCACAACCTCCCTGATCTTCGTTTACCATCTACCCGTCTGCATCCTGGGTCCCTGAGCAGCTTTGATGAAGTTGTTCAGAGTGAGGTGGAGACCATCATCAAGAAAATGAAGCCTTCATCCTGCGCCCTGGATCCCTTCCCCTCATCTCTCATAAAATCCAATCACTCTGCAATTAGCCCATTAATCACACAAATAATAAATCAGTCTCTACAATCTGGTCATGTTCCACTGCCTCTAAAAACTGCCATCATTAGGCCTCTTCTGAAAAAATCTAATTTGGATCCCGACATTTTTTCAAATTACCGCCCAATTTCCCACCTCCCATTTCTGTCCAAAGTGCTGGAGAAAGCAGTTGCTGCTCAGCTGCAGGACCACCTACAACAACACTCCCTGTATGAGAAGTTCCAGTCTGGATTCAGAGCAGCTCACAGTACTGAGACTGCATTGCTGAGGGTTACCAATGATGTCCTCATGGCTGCTGACACTGGTTCTCCCTCCGTCCTTGTCCTCCTTGACCTCACTGCAGCCTTCGACACTGTGGACTGGTTCAGATCTTTCCTCTCCAATAGGCTGGAATGTGTCAGTCTTGGCAATGCCACTTCCCAGACAGTCGGTGTCTCCTGTGGTGTACCTCAGGGGTCAGTTCTGGGGCCCCTGCTGTTTTCCCTTTACATGCTGCCTTTGGGTCAAATTATTAATCAGTTCAACATTTCCTTTCACTGCTATGCCGACGACACACAACTTTACATCAGGACTGGAGCATCATCATCATCCCTATCTCCATCTTCACTCACTGCTCTCACTGCACTCACTGCTCTCTCTGCCTGCCTGGAGGAAATAAAGGCATGGATGAATCAAAACTTTCTTCAACTGAACTGCTCCAAGACCGAGGCCATTTTGATCGGCACCCCTCACCAGGTACAAACATCAACTTTAACAACAATCTCCTTCTCTGGTCAAGACATCCCCCTCTCCACCTCTGTTACAAATCTTGGAATAAAAATGGACTCTCATCTCACATTTGAAAATCACATTAAGCATCTGTTTAAAACCTGCTTCTTCCATCTTCGAAACATCTCCAGACTTCGCCCATCTCTGACTTTTCCTGATGCTGAGAAACTCGTCCATGCCTTTGTCTCCTCCAGGCTCGACTACTGCAACTCCCTGTTTATTGGAATCCCTGGCAAAAACCTTCAGAAGCTTCAATACATTCAAAACAGTGCAGCAAGGATTCTGTTGAGAGTTCGTAAATTTGAACATATTACACCCATTCTCCATAACCTCCATTGGCTTCCTGTCACCTACAGAATTCAGTACAAAACTGCTCTCATTACACACATGCTTACACGGAACTTCACCTGACTATCTAAAGGACATTCTTGCACCATATTCATCCACCCGGTCTCTACGATCACAGAACAGTAATTTACTTCATATTCCTCGGACCAAATTGAGGACTATGGGAGACCGAGCATTCTGTGTGGCTGCCCCCCGCCTGTGGAACTCCCTCCCTGACGACCTGAGAGCTCCACAGTCACTGGTTGACTTTAAAATCGGCATTAAGACTTTTCTTTTTAAGCAAGCCTATTCTGCTTTCACATGATTTTATCTTTGATCTTAGCTGTTATCTTTATTGATTTTACTTGATTTTATCACTTGTTTTATTTTATTTATTTTTTAAGCAAGCCTAAATCTACATGATTTTATCTTTGATCTTAGTCGATATTATTATAGATTTTATCACTTGTTTTATTTTTTACCTTTACCTTGTTACACATTGTAGCACTTTGAGATTTTTATTAATGAAAAGTGCATTATAAATTGAATTCATTATTATTATTATTATTATTAAATATCACGATATAATTTTTGAGCCATATCCCACCCCTAATTGAATCTATGGATCATTTTACCTGCGCAGTCTCAAACTTCAGTTTGTCTATAGCCAGAGCCTGGCGCTGCAGACCGCTGGCGCACACAGACAGAAGCTGCTTGAGGCTTTTGATGTCATCTTGGACTTTAGAAATGGCCTTCGATGACATCCTGCTGATGTCTTCCTGAACCTGCTTCTGCTCCTTTACAAATTTTCTGCACAAAGAGAAGGCAAGAAAATGAAGGAAGAACATTTTGTTGCAGGTAGTAAAGACAGTGCACAGTGTAGTGCACATCCAACACTTACTGAAAATGTTCAACATCTTGGCAAATACACGGGGGCAGATTCTCATCTTTTAAAGCTTTACTGTCCCTGAGAGAGAAATAATTGTATTACTCTGAGAGAAAAAAAAGATTACAGAAAAAGTAACATTCACACGATGGGAACCACTAAATGCCTCTAAGACATTTTGATAATTACAAAAGGTTGGTACTTTTGTTTGTTGTAGCATTTCAAGAGGCGAGTACATATAGGCTAACAGGACGTACTGTGCACTGCTTCCAGACGATGTGTTGTTCTTATTCTCAGAGGAGGTGCTGAAATCTACTCCACCCAGGCCAATGCTTGGGGCAGGAGCAGCCGGTGCTGCTGTGGAGGTCGCCAACAGAGACCCTAAGGTTAGCCCGACTCCTCCAAGATTTGTCTGACCCAAACCTGCAATGAAAGTAAACAAAGTTTTGAAAATTGAGAAATAAATCTAAACTACCCCCAGTGACTAATATTTAGTTTATCTACTTTGCCTAAATCTATAACTGTCATATTCACTATGCCAATGAAGTCTTGGCTATACACAAACTGCACAACCCCTTATATATATACTGTACAAGGTATATATACCGTGTTTTTCGGCCTATAAGTCAGTTTTTTTAAACTAATTTTCATGTCCTGTGACTTATGGGGCGAAGCGACATATTTATGGATTTTTTCCCATATTTTTAGACCAATTTTTGGCTGACATGACAGTTTCCATTCATTCTGACGAAAAAAATGGAGCAGTACCACTTTCGGCCGGTAGGGTCCACCGATCGTTTCAAGCTCATGTGTCCGAAAAAAGCCTCCTCTGCTCGGACTCACTCTGTCGCAGCCCGGCCTCCTGAACTCTGGAGGTCTGAACTAGTGTTTTTTAGTAAAATGGCTCAAGAACCACATGACAGATTTTGATGAAACTTACAGAAAGTAATCACTGGATGGACATTTACAAACTGTTAGCTGTAGGAGATGTTTGAGAGAAAATTCAATTTAGTTATAATTTATTTTCACAGCGCGCGACCGTTTGGAAGACGTCAAAGCAAAACAATTTAAATCCAGCTGATTTGACCATTACGTGAATTTATTAAGTAACGGTTAAGCTCAGAAACACTTTTGCTATGTCAGCCAACAAATATATATTTTTAAGTGTTTATATTGCTAAATTTTAAAGAAATGCATTGGTCCCACCCGTGCACGTAGCGAAACTACTTTTTAAATCCAGCTGATATGACAATTTACGTGAATTTATTAAGGAAAGGTTAAGCTCACGAGATCTCGGATACAAGCGGCTGAAATGAGTTTTCTCCGCAGGGTGTCTGGACTCTCCCTTAGAGATAGGGTGAGAAGCTCAGTCATCCGGGAGGGACTCGGAGTAGAGCCGCTGCTTCTCCACATCGAGAGGAGCCAGTTGAGGTGGCTCGGGCATCTGGTTAGGATGCCTCCTGGACGCCTCCCTGGTGAGGTGTTCCGGGCATGTCCCACCGGGAGGAGACCCAGAGGAAGACCCAGGACACGCTGGAGGGACTATGTTTCTCGGCTGGCCTGGGAACGCCTTGGGATTCCCCCAGAGGAGCTGCTCCAAGTGGCTGGGGAGAGGGAAGTCTGGGCCTCCCTACTTAGGCTGCTACCCCCGCGACCCGACCCCGGATAAGCGGAAGAAAATGGATGGATGGATGGAGGTTAAGCTCAGAACACTTTTGCTATAATTTTCAGCAAACAAATAATTGTTTTTACCGTGTTAATCTTGTTAAAGTCTTTCCGTGCACACTCCTGTAGCCGCCATATGCAGCAGGGCGGTGACGCGTATCATACGCGACGCGTCAGCGGTGACGCATAATAGATGCGACGTATACGGAGGTACGACACGTTTATGGATTTTTCCAATTTATTGGACATATTGGACTAAAGGGACTTATGGGGCGGAGCGACTTAAAGGGCGGAAATTACGGTATACCTGTATATATACATACGGTAGTTTTTTTTTTTTTACATGCTAACCTGTGGAGAAGAGACTTGTGCCCAATGACGGCAATGCTGAGGCTGCTGTGGAGGTGGTTGCGCCACCGAGGGTGAAACCAGAGGCCGCTTGCTGCTGTGGTGCTGTAGATGTCAGGACAGAGCCAAATGATAAGCCTGTCCCTGCAGTAGACGAGGCGGTACTGGTGGGGAGGGAGAAGGGTGTTGCTGAGGCAGTCGGCTTGTTGAAGCTCAAACTAAAGCCAGTGGCAGCAGACGTAGCCGCTGGAGCACCTGAGAGAAAATTTATGGGAAGAAAGGAAAGGAGGAAACTCAAAGTTAATACCGGTAGTTAAAAGGTTAATAAATCTTTGTTCAAAATGTATTGGAAACACAAACCACACCTAATGTTAGACCTGTAGTGGGTGCAGACGCACCTAAAAGAGAATAACAACACCATAATGGTAAATACACGTTGAATGACAAGCTGAAACTTGTGCATTTTAATTAATTTATTGTAAAGACTTATTTTGTTAATTTTCCATACATGCGTGACATCATTACCTTGAGCAGGTGTATTGAAGGAGAGTCCTCCAGCAGGTTTTTGAGCAAAAAGAGTGCCTCCCAGACCAAGAGAGCTGGTGGTAGAGGCAGGGGCTGCAGCCGCTGACCCCAGGGCAGTCCCAAAAGAAAAGCCACCGGTACTGGGTGCAGGAGTACTTAAGACAGGAAAAAAATAATTAGTAACTTAAATCATATTTCTTCTCAATTCAAATTTAAATGCTAAAAGAGGCTAAACTTGTAGGCTTGGAAGCAAAAACTAAGACAATTAATTTATCAGAATCAAAACAATCTGTTTCAAAAGTAAATAATAAATGTGTGGTTCTCCAGGTTAAAAATACCAATACATGTAATGCACATTAGAACAAGCCTTGTTTAATTCGTAACAATTTTATAAATTCATATATTTATTCCCACAAAAGGTTGACATGGAAAGCATTGCATTCATAAGTTTGCTAGATATGAAGATGTTGATGATTACATAATTAAAGAGTTTCTACCCTTGTCTTTTACTTTTATTATTTTATATTTAATAAGACAAAAGCACTAAAGCAGCATCACAAGTGTCCTCCGCTGAAATTTGCTCCCACATACTGTACGTCGAAAAACAGATGATAAACAGCAAAGCACGCTTTTAACGTGACATTTAGGCTATGCTAACGTTAGCCAAGCTAGCTAAAATGGGCATTACCTCGTTACGGATCCAAATGGGAAGCCAGCGCCAGTGTTGGTGGAGCCAAGGGTCCCCGAACCAAAGTTAAAGCCAGACATT
>JBBPBX010029903.1:13635-33076 GCA_038048925.1 Garcialebias charrua
CCCTGTGGTACGCCAGAGGTCAGAGGGGTTGATGAAGAGGAGGACAGATCGCCTATCATGACAGAAAAAGTTCTCCCAGACAGGTAAGATTTGAACCACTCAAGCACAGCTCCCTGGAGGCCAACCAGCTGAGACAAGCGGTTGATTAGTACCTGATGGTCGACGGTGTCAAAAGCTGCTGAGAGGTCTAACATCACCAGCAGAGCAGGGTTTTTTGCATCCAGGGACAGAAGAATGTCATTCTGCACTTTGAGCAGTGCAGATTCAGTGCTGTGACGAGCTCGAAAACCTGACTGAAATTTTTCAAACAGGTTGTTGAGCTCTAGAAAAGATTGAAGTTGAATAAAAACAATCTTTTCTAGGACCTTTGATAGAAATGACAGATGGGAAACTGGCCTGAAATTAGAGAGAGCTGTAGGATCTAGGCCTGGTTTTTTGAGAAGAGGCCTGACCACAGCATGTTTGAAAGCAGATGGCACAAAACCTGAAGATAGACAGCTGTTAATAAATGACAAAACACAAGGACCAATTACATCAAAGGACTGTTTGAACATTTTAGAGGGAATGATGTCCAGAGAACAGTTAGTTGGTTTCATCTGCTGAACCACCTTGGTGAGGTGAGGCAGTGAAACCAGGTCGAACTGGTCAAAAACAGCTGTGGTTATTGCAGACGCACATGACTGGATGGTGTTGGATGAACTGACAATGTTCTGCCTGATAGAGTCTATTTTGTTGACAAAATAGCTCTGAAAGTCGTCGCAGGTAGACTGTGTGGCAGTTTTCAGAACATTGACAGAATAAACAAACAAACAATAAACAATAGAAAACAAAAGAGAGAAAAAAACAAAAGAAAGTTTTTTTTTTCTTTTTTTTTTTCTTTTTAACAAAGTATCAAAAAACTAGCAAAACATTACTGTATAAGGTAGACGTATAAAATCAAAGACAGGAACAAATCTGCATTGGTTTTTGCCAGGATTCCAACAGATTCTGAAGAGATTAAAAAAAAACAGTTTCCTATGCATTATTTTACTTTTATGGATATGGAACTTAGCAAGAAACAAGATCAGATTGATAATAAATACGTGAGATGAGTCTTTCGTCTTGAAATATAGGATGCCAAAAAGATTTTGGGGGGGAAAAAAGTGATTTTATTTTGAAATGTACGTGTACGGGATGACGTATGAACATTCGGTACGTGTTGACGTCATAGCAGTTGACTACGCTAATGAAGGAGCAAAATGATTGACAATAAAATGAAATCCTAACGCGGAAACAAAAAAAGGAAAGGGAATTTTTTTCCAGTTAAGATAATTTTTATTCAATTGTACAGTTTTCTCCAGAGGGCGGGCTGTGAACCGGTGCTAACGGCTCTTTAGTCGGGGACATGGAACATATCCGAACGCCGAAGGTTAGCTAACATTTCCTGCTATGTTTTGTAAATGGTGATGCATCCGGCTTCTCGGCCTGCTCTATTTATTTATTTTTATTTTTTACTGAGCTTGAGTGGTGTTACGCTTTATCATATTAGTGTTGGCATGAATGAGGTTTAAGAGCTTCGAGCCTGACGGTTAGCAGGTGTCCCCAGCTGCTCAGACGTGACTAGCATCATTAGGCACTTGTCTTGCTCAGTGTTTTCTTTTAATTGAAATTAGAAGGAACTCACGCCCTGTTTAGTAATTTAGCTTGCATCATGCAGCCAAGCCCCCTAGTTTCTAATAGAAGACCACAAGTATAAATCAATCTACATTAAGTCAGTGGACATTCATGGGCTTGTCAAACACAGACTAGTAGAGCTGACACGTCAAAAGATGATCTGCAGCCTTTTTTATATCAAGGCCAGCAGATTTTTATTTGGGTCAGTTATTATAACAAACAATGGTTTATTTTTCCTGGCTGCTTAACTCTCTAACAGGGGTCAGATTGAATGCATTGCAAGGTGCTGCAGTACAGGTTTAGGCCCTGATTGGTTTGTCCTGCTCAAGAAACTTTTTTCTTTGGTTTTCTTTTTAGGATTTTTGTTGTTGTTTTTGTTTTTCATTTAAAGAAAACTGAAGCCAAAAATCTAAATATTTAAAAACAAGATTTAAATGCATATTGAATGCACTGCTTGTGATTTGGGTGGCATTTCACTAGCCAAACATAAACTCACTGTCCTGTAAAGGTGTGGATCTTGAAGCATGTTTCATCATGCAGAAGTCTGGCTTTTTTTGTTTGTTTTGTTGTTGATCTGGACTACAGTAGAGTATTTACAGAGTTCTTGGTTGGTTAGACTGTGGGATTATCTGCAGACTGGGTGTGCCCCCTCTGAGTTGATACAAAACAATAAAATTAACATGCTTTTTGTGTCTGACAATGCTGGTGTAGACTTTTAGTCTTCCAGGTCATGGCAACCCCCCCAAAAACGTGTGCCGGTACTGTTTTTGTAAATAATATTTCTTATAGAATCAATTCCCAATTCAGCAATTTTTTTAACGAATTTGCCCATTTATTGATAAGATTGCAATTTAATTTGTCACATTTTGTCAACTTTCTTGACCATTTTTCATTAGCTTACAGTTTTACTTACAACACTAACTTCCTTTAAGTTTTAAGATTCCTACTTATACAATACAATACAACTTTATTTATAAGCACTTTAAAACAACACCTTTGGCCAAAGTGCTGTACACTTATGACTAATCCAGGACCCTCGGGTTGCTGGGAAATGGGCTAAGTCATTGCATCATATCAGAAAACGACAGAAAAACAGCAGGAAGGAAACAGATGTCTGAGTCAACAAGAGAAGAGTTGGTGTGATGAATCATGAATTTAAACCAAGAATCACTCTAGCTACAGTGTGCAGGTCATAGGTCATAATTTCCTTTTGTTCCCACCAAATAAAACAATGGAAGTGCATCTGATATCTTCTGCAACAGAGGCTTAGAATGCATGGGTGTGACCTTCTTCATCTAAACTTTATATTTTCATTAAGATTTTAGGAGTGATGTGATATTGTTCCTTCATGGTAATCATTACCCTTTTGTTTCCTCCTGTGCTGAAATATGGTCAATATTAGTTTATTTTTCCCCACATAATAATAATAATAATAATAATAATGAATTCAATTTATATCGCACTTTTCATTAATAAAAATCTCAAAGTGCTACAACAAATAAAACAAGTGATAAAATCAAGTAAAATCAATAATAATATCAACTAAGATTAAAGACAGAATCATGTGGAGGCAGAATAGGCCTGCTAAATAAATAAATAAATAAATAAAACAAGTGATAAAATCAAGTAAAATCAATAATAATATCAACCAAGATCAAGATAAAATCATGTGGAGGCAGAATAGGCTTGCTTAAAAAGAAAAGTCTTTAAGCCGTTTTTGAAGTCAACCAGTGACTGTGGAGCTCTCAGGTAGTCAGGGAGGGAGTTCCATAGGCGGGGGGCAGCCACACAGAATGCCCGGTCTCCCATGGTCCTTAATTTGGTTCGTGGAATGTGAAGTAGATTACTGTTCTGTGATCGTAGAGACCGGGTGGATGAATATGGTGCAAGAATGTCCTTTAGATAGTCAGGTGAAGTTCCATGTAAGCATTGATGTGTAATGAGAGCAGTTTTGTACTGAATTCTGTAGGTGACAGGAAGCCAATGGAGGTTATGGAGAATGGGTGTAATATGTTCAAATTTACGAACTCTCAACAAATCCTTGCTGCACTGTTTTGAATATATTGAAGTTTCTGAAGGTTTTTGCCAGGGATTCCAATAAACAGGGAGTTGCAGTAGTCGAGCCTGGAGGAGACAAAGGCATGGACGAGTTTCTCAGCATCAGGAAAAGTCAGAGATGGGCGAAGTCTGGAGATGTTTCGAAGATGGAAGAAGCAGGTTTTAAACAGATGCTTAATGTGATTTTCAAATGTAAGATGAGAGTCCATTTTTATTCCAAGATTTGTAACAGAGGTGGAGAGGGGGATGTCTCTAAACATCTCATAAGGAACCAGGGTACTAATAGTAAAAGTCAGGTGGTTAGTTTTTCCTTTTGAATCATTTGTTTGAACACAAATAAAGAGGAAAACTTCACTGCTTGTGACAAACTGGTTAATTTTTCCCCGATTTGTGCCACTGCAGGTGGAGCAGGTGCGGCTGCAGGATCGCTACAGCAACAAATCCACAAATGGCACGCTGTACCTCACAGCTACACATCTCATTTTTGTGGAAAGCGGCTCTAATAGCTCATCCTCTGCTGGACAGGAGGTCTGGGTGAGGGTTGCACAAGTACCACCATGTAAACTCTGTTTATGTGAAAACAACAACCTAATTCAAGCCTAATAATTAACCTTTCATTGTGATGCATTATTGATGCATCCTGTAACTGAGGGGCTGATGCAGAGCCAGTTGGGCTTGCTCTAATTGGAACATCTGTCATCCAACACTTTAGTGAATTTGTACTCATTCTAACCAAACTAAACTATTTTCAG
Source organism: Garcialebias charrua (assembly GCA_038048925.1). Taxonomy (NCBI): domain Eukaryota; kingdom Metazoa; phylum Chordata; class Actinopteri; order Cyprinodontiformes; family Rivulidae; genus Garcialebias; species Garcialebias charrua. The sequence goes on from JBBPBX010029903.1 coordinate 18,099, forward strand.
GGTTTAAAGCTTATTTATAGAACAACCGTCGTCAAACTATACAACCACAAAAAGCAATATTTGCTCCTTCTCAGGATACAGAAAACATATCCAGTACCACAAAACCTTCTTAAAGCTTTAAAATGGGGTAAAACAACTTTATTTTTTTTAATTTTTTTTTACAAATAATACACATTAAAACTTTTATTTATTACATTGTCAAAAAAAAAATATATATATATATATATATTTTACATTTTACAAACCGGATTCCCAAAAAGTTGGGACACTACACAAATTGTGAATAAAAACTGAATGCAATGATGTGGAGGTGCCAACATCTAATATTTTATTCAGAATAGAACACAAATCACAGATCAAAAGTTTAAACTGAGAGAATGTATCATTTTAAGGGAAAAATATGTTGTTTCAAAATTTCATGGCGTCAACAAATCCCAAAAAAGTTGGGACAAGTCCATTTTTACCACTGTGTGGCATCCCCCCTTCTTCTTACAACACTCAACAGACGTCTGGGGACAGAGGAGACCAGTTTCTCAAGTTTAGAAATAGGAATGCTCTACATTCATGTCTAATACAGGCCTCTAACTGTTCAATCGTCTTGGGCCTTCTTTGTTGCACCTTCCTCTTTATGATGCACCAAATGTTCTCTATAGGTGAAACATCTGGACTGCAGGCTGGACATTTCAGTACCGGATCCTTCTCCTACGTAGCCATGATGTTGTGATTGCTGCAGAATGTGGTCTGGCATTATCTTGTTGAAAAATGCAGGGTCTTCCCTGAAAGAGATGACGTCTAGATGGAGCATATGTTGTTCTAGAACCTGAACATAGTTCTCTGCATTAATGGTGCCTTTCCAGACATGCAAGCTGCCCATGCCACAAGCGCTCATGCAACCCCATACCATCAGTGATGCAGGCTTCTGAACGGAGCGTTGATAACAACTTGGGCTATCCTTGTCCTCTCTGGTCCGGATGACATGGCGTCCCAGTGTTCCATAAAGAACTTCAAATCGTGACTCATCTGACACAGAACAGTCTTCCATTTTGCCACACTCCATTTTAAATGACCCCTGGCCCAGTGCAAACGTCTGAGCTTGTGGAGCTTGCTTAGAAATGGCTTCCTCTTTGCACTGTAGAGTTTCACTGGCAGATGGCACGGTGGATTGTGTTCACTGACAATGCTTTCTGGAAGTATTCCTGAGCCCATTCTGTTATTTCCTTGACAGTGGCATTCCTGTTTGAGGTGCAGTGACGTTTAAGGGCCCGGAGATCACGAGCATCCAGTAGAGTTTTACGGCCTTGACCCTTACGCACAGCGATTGTTCCAGATTCTCTGAATCTTTTGATGATGTTATGCACGGTTGATGATGATAACTTAAAAGTCTTTGCTATTTTACGCTGGGTAACACCATTCTGGTATTGCTGCACTATCTTTCTGTGCAACAATGGTGGAATTGGTGATCCTCTTACCATCTTGGCTTCTGAGAGACACTGACACTCTGAGAAGCTCTTTTTATACCCAATCATGTTGTCAATTGACCTAATTAGTGTTAATTGGTCTTCCAGCTGTTCGTTATATGCTCAATTTCCTTTTTCCAGCCACTTATTGCTACTTGTCCCAACTTTTTTGGGATTTGTTGACACTGTGAAATTTTGAATCAACATATTTTTCCTTTAAAATGTTACATTTACTCAGATTAAACTTTTGATCTGTCATCTATGTTCTATTACGAATAAAATATTGACATTTGCCATCTCCACATCATTGCATTCAGTTTTTATTCACAATTTGTTTAGTGTCCCAACTTTTTTGGAATCCGGTTTGTACATGTTGGGACCAAAAAACAAAGGATTACACTAGTGTTAATAAAATGCAAATGCTGAACTGTGTCATCTCATGTGAACCCTTTCTGTATAATTGTGAGGAACTAATGATAAATAATGAAGCATACTGTATACATGCGCGTAGCCAGGGGGGGTTCGCGGGGTTCGAACGAACCGCCCACTTTGCCTATGAAGTCCCGCCTAGGGATTTAATGAGGGACGATTCGTTTAAAGGAAAAGTTGACCTGGAAAAAGCAACACGCCTCGGTGGTTCACTGGAAGCGCGTCGGGTTGCCGCTCCAAACCTTATCTTGACTCGTGTTCGATCCTCACTTTGTTGAACTTATTTTACGTTTGTCTTTTATTGGATTAAAAAAAGGAGTTAATATGCCTGTGGTTAACACAATCTCCTTATGCAAACTCCTTTTTTTTAAATCCAATAAAAGACAAACGTAAAATAAGTTGAACCAGGTGAGAATCAAACACGAGTCGAGATAAAGTTTAGTGTGGCAACCCGACGGGCTTCCAGTGAACCAGTGTTGCTCTTTTTAGAAGTCCACATTTCCTATAAAGGAACCGCCCCTCATAAAATCCTGGCTACGCGCAAGAGTTAGAGAATATTAGTTATATTTTAAAATGCTGGCTACGCGCAAGAGTTAGAGAATATTAGTTATATTTTAATGAAATTCAGCTCGCGCTGAAAGGCGGAAATGTTCTGTATGGGTGCGCGCTTCGTGTTATTTACGTTCTAAAATAAGCTGATTTGTAATCAGTTATTAACAAAAATTAAACTCTGAAACACTAATATATATATATTCAGCTAACAATTTTTTTTAGACGTTTCTGTTGTAGTGATACAACCGCCTTGGAAACACTTCTCTGATCGCTCTCAGTAATGAACTTTTTGGGAGTTATTCCCGAAGGGACAGTAATACTTTTATTACATTTATTTGAATCAAAACACATATTACTGTATTTCAGAAGTGATTTCCTTTAATGTGTGTTAATTCTGAATTAATTCTGAGAATAACTTGTCATTGTTTGACCATGTTTTATGCTGTTACCAATTATGGTCACTTCTTCACATGATGAATCAAAAACTATGGCAAAGTTGAAATTTATGTCAAGCTAAGCTTTTCAGAGTTGTTTTAAGAAGGTTGCCACGTGAATCAGAACCTAATCTAAATATCTTTAGGACTGGTGGCTAAGTCTGGCTGTCCTGAGTACTATCTTCTCTGTTATCCTGAAATGGCCTTCACATTTTCAGCTCTCTGACCTGCAGAATCCCTCCCGTTCTCGGGTGAAACAACCTATGAGCAGTTGGGATTAGCTGAGTCAACTCCCTTCTCTTAAAAGGCCCCACTTCCTGTCCGGGGCAGATTCTGGTGAGAAAGTAGAGATGAAAGCCTTTCTCCTTTTCTACTGGTACGTCTGACCATTAAGCCAAAGGTCTACGTAACCAGTAAAGGACTTATAACGCACCTGTTATAAGTTCACTTCCAGCTGTAAAAAGCTCCATCTTGAGTGAGAATTCCTCCTGAAGAATGTTTATGCTGAAAAGCTGAACCAGAACCATCGTCATCACTCTGACTGATTTGAGGCCGACACACACACAGACAGTGTGAGCAAACCGGCGACCTGCTGTTGGAGAGAGCGGGACGAACAAACCGTCTCTGTCCATCGTCTGGAAACCCCTCTTACCAGAAGAAGACTTCAAAGGTAAAGAGTGCTGTTTGTTCACAAACTTGGACTGGACCGGGTCGAGCTGATGTCAGCAGAGGATGTGCAATGCTGGTTACACATTCTGTAGACAACTTTTACTTCAATTTCTTACCTCCTACTCCTCCTAGACTATCTTCTTATATTTTCTGAAGCCAGAAACTCTAAGTAATGTACCTGCAGTATTAAGTAAATATGACTTTACTTGTCTGTTGTTTTTAAATTGAAATCTGTCCACAGTAGTTGTATATGAAAGAAAAATCAGACCCAATCTTTATCCTCATGTGATGTAATTTATTGATTTGTTATTAAATGATTCAGTTCTGCTGTTTCAACATAAGTAACGTTTACTGTCAATTAAATTTCATCACTCACAATTTATTTGCTGAACTCCTAAAAAGAGAGAACTCGTTTAAAATTAAATGCTAAAAATTTGGGTCAGATAAACTCTGCCCAAACTTTCATTTTGGAATATTGCACAGTCAGAAAACTGACAAGCAATATATCGTACACTGCAGTTAAAATTTAATGAAATTCAGCTCGCGCTGAGGTTGTTGTTAGAAGAGTTGATGACTCAACACGCAGCAGCTGAAAACAACGAACCAAATGATGAACAGTACATGACGTCAAACTGGGCCCGGGATCTCTGCCCGATTAGAACCTCCGTCGGTCGGGTTCTGAAACTCGGGCTGACGCCGGCCCGAAAAGGCAAATGCCAGCAAGACGAACCCGGGTTAGAAGCCGGGTGGGGCCGGGCTTGGCCGGGGAGGGCCGTGCAGTGCGAAAACGGCTTGTGCGAGAGGCAGGGGACACCCTGGACATCAAAGTCAAAAGTCAAAGTCAACTTTATTGTCAGATCTGCAATATGTACTGTACAGGACATACACAGGACCGAAATTGCGTTTCTCTCAGTCCCTCGGTGCAACAGTAAACATCTAAACATTGAAACACTGAAACATATAATAATAGACATAAGCATAAAATAGTAAAACTAACACTGTCCTGAGTTTTTTTTTTTTTTGCATAGCGGTGCAAGAGCATGAAAATCCACACCAACTCTAAAACTAAAACATTAAACATTTAATGAACATAATACTGTCCTGAGTTTTTGCATACTAGCACAAAAAAAGAGTATAAAAAGTATAACTAAAATAAACTAAAGGTTTCTAGCATTGACATTTGCAAAGTGGCAAAGCAGCGTATGAGTCAATGTACACAGTATATGTATGAGGTAGTAGTTGATGTTGTTATAGAGGCAAAAAGTGGCATATGCAGTAAGGCACATTGGGCATCCCTAAATAAGACCGTTCAGAGCACACTGTATATGTACCAGCAGTGGTGTAGATATTAGAGTAGTGTAAATAAATGTAAACAGTAGTAATTACATGTAAGCAGTAGTAATAAAAGTAAACAGTATTAATAAATGTAAACAGAGAATGTAAACAGTATTATGATTATAGGCAGTGATGTAATACAGACATTAGTGCAAGTATGAGAAGTAGTGCAAACATGTCTCTTGTCCCATCACAAATAATTCAATATACAAACGTAAACACAGATTTCAGCATAAACATTTAACTCAAAATAAAATAGACTTCAAAATCATATTGCATTCATCCATGTTTCAAATGTGTATAGATAGATTTTGTTTAAAATATTTGTTTGGTAAATCTTTTCAACAACAGCCATCTATCCATCATCTTTACCCGCTTTATCCTTATTGGGTCCTGGAGGTCACTGGTTCGAGTCAGATTTCTTCTTCTTTCTGCCACCTTTCATTTTATGTATTCTTTCATATACTATGAGATATGGTTTTATTTTCTTTATCTTTTGAGTTTTAGTGTAAAAAAAAATAAAAACGATTGTGGGGCTTTTAGGCCCTGTACACACGTAGCCTGGTGTTTGAAAAACGAATATTTGCACACAAAAAATATCTCTGTCCATACATGTTCGAATATTTAAAATGTTTGTTTACATGTCCCGTTTTTTTCACCACAGAACGTTGTAAAGTTGTAATGAATATGCTGAACCCATAGGTGGCAGTGTAGTGCTGTCACAACCCTTCAACTCATGCAGCCACACTTCCTGTTATTTATTTATTTATTTTCTTTCGTTTGTGTGGACAGACCGTGAGGTTGAACTACTATTAAATACCGTGTTGGAGTACAAAATTAATAAAACGCAGGAAAATGTCGACTAGGAATCATGTCAGAGCAGGTATGTTGACTTTTTAGTGCTTTTTTTAGAGCATTATGTGACGTGAGTGCCGCTCCAGCTGGACCGGCAGAACCAGTTTTGCCGGTCCAGCTGGAGCAGAAAGCTCCGTTCTGAAAGTCCACAAGCAGACTCGAAAACGGAGAGTTCTCAAATCTTCACTTTGGCCGGAGTTTTGTTATTATTCGTTTATAGTTACATCAACCGGCGTTCACGTGTGGATGAAAGGCTAAACCGCATGATAAACTGTTCGGTTTTAATGATAAACGGCTACGTGTGTACAGGGCCTTAGAATCGATTCTGAATCGCCAGGACTAAGAATCTAGATTCTTTTAAAAAATCGATTTTTTTTTTTAAAGAATCTAGATTCTTTAAAAAATCCAAAAAAAAATTCCCCTGCACCCCTACTGTTCAGTAATTTCATTGGTCAGATTTTTTCTTTTAACCTTTATTTATACAGGTAGTCTTATAGAGTCACGATGACCCACTCCCCAAGAGAGATGTGTATTGGGCAGCAATGCGAGCGCCCGGGTGTGACGAGTCTAAATGTTCTGGCAGCATGAAGCTCGTTAGCCTGTCCAAAAAATAATAATTCCATGAAATTGCCACAGCATTGTATAAGCCACGGTGTAAAAAAAAAAAAATAGCGGCTTATAGTCCTGAAATTACGGTAGTCTAATTTTGCCTCTGTTTGCATAAAATTGTACAGAAAAACAGTTAAAACTAACATTTTCTGTTGTAGTCATGAATATAAATTACAATAATTTTCATGGTGGTTTTGGTTAAAGCTACCAAGAGTCACTCGGGAGGGACTAAAGAGCTGCAAGTCTGTGTAAAAACATAAAGTTTACAAAAAAAACTGTTTAATTGTAATTAATTGGAGCTCCATTGTGAAGCTGGAATGCTACAAGAAGCTGTCTGCAGCCTGAGGCAGCAAGCTTTGTGTGTTTGTGTTGTATCAGGAGCAAGATAAAAGCTTTTGTTGCTTCTTAAATATTTAAAGAATTACGGAAGAAACAGAAAACGTTAAAGTAGGAGATGATCAGAAATGTAATGAGACTGTGCTGTCATCTGAAACCGAAAGTCAGTTTAATTTAGCTGCAGCGGTTCATGTAATGACATTGAAATGCATGATTGACTTGATTTTGTTTGCAGTGTGCTGAGTTGTAATTTGTGGAAACAGTTTAGTTTATATAACCCAGCCTTGTTAAATTGCTCATTCATATTTCACACTCTCGGTTCAACGGCTTGTTTCAGCATTTACACAAGATCACTATTTTCAATTCTTTTCTGTGTTATTGTAAAAAATAAGCATTCTGCTCTGCACTGTGTATGTTTTTTTTTTGTGTGTTTAAAGTGTTTTGCAGAATCTGCCTCCTGACCACACCACATCCTCACTCTTTTTCCTTCCTCATGTGTTGAAAACTGGAAATTCCCTTTTGCATTCCCCTTTGGTTTGGGCTGAGACAAACATATCCGTCGCCTTCCACTTCTGTAGGTTACGGTTTGTGCATGTGCAGGGTAATGTGTGGTGCATTTTTACAGTCACTGTTGAGCCCAAATGAGACTTTGGCTCTTTCTGAGTCTCATAAAATATTAAACAACAATTAAGCAACTGTCTGAACAGATGGTGAGCTCAACGTTTAGACTGTGCTTGTTTCCTGTTTGTGTCCACGCTCTTGAGTGATCATTACTGATGCTCATGAATGTGTATTCCTATTTTCCATGGTTGTGCACTCGACACATGTTCTGTTGTGTGGTATCAGACACAGCAGGGAAAACTGCGGGTTTCGTTTGGAAACGTAAAGACTTTTCTTTCACAAGATTTACCGGTAGTTACACAATAACAAATTTTGCAGGGCTAATTATTGTCTCAGAAATTATTGCGATAAACGATAATATTGTTTGAAATTTGACAATTAGTAATGTCAAATTTAAGATGACATTTTGATTTGTTTTGCATGTAGTACCTTCTTTGACCACCAGATGGCAGTATAAGACTGTTTGAACTGAAGAATGGATAGTGAGGGAGCGAGCATCGTGTCTCTTTAAGAAAAACGGGAGGGAGGCCCCTTGACGTGACATGGGCTGTTTCTCTTCGGTTCTCAAAATGGTGGCCACTCAGTGTGGTTTGAGCTCTTCAGCATAGCATTTTTCACAAAAAGCTTTTAATAAAAATAATAAAAAAATCAGTAAACAAGTTTTCAGCTTCTTTTTACAGAGAAAATCAACTTTTTACACGAAGGCACAGGTTTCAACCGTGAATTTTGGAGCTTCTACAAGACAAAGGTTTTTCCCGAGGTCAGCCTGTTAGCTTAGCTCGTAGCTTAGCTGCTTTTAATGTTCCAAAAACATGATTTTGGACGGTTCAAATGGATTTTTAAAGAGAAAGGGAGGGGTCAGTGAAGAGCACCGGAGTTGAGCCTTTTGTCATCCAGTGTCTTCAGTAGAAAGAGAGACATGATAAAGTTGATAAATGAAAAATGAGGTCGATAATTTTCATTTATCATAGGGCTGAACGATTTTGGAAAATAATCTAATTGCATTTTTTTTCTATAAATTGCAATTGCGATTTAAAACGCGATTTAAAAAAAAAAACTCAAGTATTTTTCAACAAACAGAAGCAATAAATCAATCTGTTTTATAATAAACAATGTCAGATTTATTTAAAGCAGAGATTACAATAAAGCAAACAAATCTATGCCTTTTCTTTTCACCATTTCTATTTTTTCTTGTTTCATAAACATAATAGTAAACATGTTAAGTGAACTTCCTAACTACTGTCTGAACTTCACATGACAGTTAATAAATAAATATAAAAAATTAGATATAAAAAATTACTGTTTGAAGTTCAAACAGTTGGGTCAGTGATCCCTGTCGGCTGATACTTTGCTTACTTGAAGTTGAAGCACTGGTTGTTGTCATTCTAGCCATGCAACCATCGTAAATGTCTTTGTGGTGTTTTTTTGAAGTGTTGATAAAGATTTGTGTCATGTGACCAGTCAAATTACAGCCTTCGCGATTAGAAAATCTCATTTTATCATATTGCGATATTATTGAAAATGCAATTAATTGTTCAGCCCTAATTTATTATGCATTTAATTTATTTGTTTTTTTATTGCGACAGGCCTAGTTACACACCTATCTATCAGTGGCCTTTAAGGACACAGTCATGTCAGTGGTTATCAGAAATCTCAAGGTTGTGATCTCCAGATTGAAGAAGTGGCTGCAGGAGATGTATATATAAAAATAAATAAAAAACACCCTTGGGAATCTTTGCCCAAAGTCAACAGTTAAAATGCTCAATGAAACCTTGAAGCTCCTAATCTTCTGGTAGAGGTTCAGAGATTCAAGTGCATCCTCTCAAAGATAATGCAATATCTTACACCTCTTATTCTGATTCTTTGTTACACTACAAAGTAGGGCTTTAACAGGCTATTTGAGTAATCGACACATCGATTCCTAGGACCTCTATCGAGTTTTTAATTTTCACGTCGAGTATTCGTAGTTACGTCATCACGTCGCAGTTACACAACAGAAAATGAATCAACTTCCTGTTTGGAGCACGTTGCGAACCCGTGTTACACCAAATTCGGTGACCACCGACTATTGTGACCATAGGGGGCGGTGTTGCATGTACTGTTGCAGGTGCGGGGTGGTCGACTGCCCCACTGTTTTTAAGTTTCGTTTTTGACGTGCCGCACGTTTCTTTCACCTTTGCAGCTTAATAATAAAAACTAATAGTTTTGGTTTTCCTGTGATTTATCTGCAGTTTGATGAATGGTAGTCAAGCATAATGTACACTCCCAATGTTTTGTTGGTCTTTTTTTTGTAAATATAAAATTCCTTTTTTTTGCGTTTTTATTTATTTATTTATTTTTGCATCTTAAGATTCTATGACATCATCAACTACTCGAGTTCTACTCGAGTTTTATTATGTTAAAGTCGAGTTAAAAAAAGATGTACTCGTTCAACCCCTACAACAGAGCTGTAAATGCATTTCAAGTACAACAGTCCCTCGCTACTTCGCAGTTTGGCTTTCAAGGACTCGCTCGTTCGCGGTTTTTCAAAGTAAAATTGGTCATGACACACATTTGGCTGATTGATGGATGAGCCACATGATCGTCATGGATTTTTTATTTAAACTATTGCTGTACAGTATTTAAATTTAAATTGTTTATTTACACAGAAGGAGGCAGATTGGGAGTGATGAACACAAGTGTGATTTCAGCGAGAAGTGGGCGGGGCAGAGAGCCGCAGGTGGCAGAGAGTGGAGATCATGACAGGCTGTGTTCTTTTAGAGCACATATGTCAAATTGCTGGCCTGCGGGCCAAATCCGGCCCGCAAATTCATTATTTACGGCCCCCTTGATACTTTTTTGTTTGTTTTTGTGATGGCCTCCCTTCTCCCCTTACTACAGCCATCCTCTCCACACCATTATTATGAAATATTTATTCTAGTAATTATCTAGTGGAGTTTTTTAATGATTATTTAGTTATAATATATTTGTTATAAACGGCTACATTATAAAACAATGTAAAATACTAAAAACAGGAACATGTCTGTGTTGATTTATGCCAAGAACTTAGCAGATGTAAAGCTATTTAATATTTTATTTAATTAATTTATTCATTAATTTAAAAGAGATTAAATAAAACAAATTAATCAAAAAGAAAATATTCAATGAAAAGAGTGCAGAAAGAATAAAAAAAATCTTATATCCCCCCCTCATAATAAACATTGAACCAGTCCGGCCCTTGGCTTGTAGCAAATTTGTTTTTTCGGCCCTTGGTGTATTTGACTTCATCACCCCTGTTTTAGAGCGTTTAGAGTTTAGAAAATTGTTAGGAACATTGCAAGAGTGTGGGAAGGGTTTAAAACGCCTTTACAAACACCTGTACTTTATATAAATCTTCAAATAAACCTGTACTTACTACTACTTCTTGTGTACATTATTTCGTTCCATCTCGTGTACCACATGAGATGGTAATGCCAATAAAGTTTACTTAAACTTGAACTTGAACTACTGTATCCTTACTTTTCACATCTCACAATAAACGAGGGACTACTGTACAGTTTTTTATTTATAGTACAGTTTGTCTAAAAGTACATACGGTAATTACATGTTTGTTGTTGTTTGTCCTTCAGATTCTGCACCACCATATCGCCTCCGTGGAGAAGCTAAGTCTGACCACCACAGGCTGCCCGCTGGTCATTCACTGCCGCAACTTTAGAGTGGTCCATTTTGTGTTGCAAAGGGAAAGAGACTGCCACGACATCTTCAGCTCGCTGCTGCGTCTTTTACGGCCAGGTGCCATCCGCCGTCTGTGTTTGTGTTACTGATCATAAAAGCAGAGCCCTTTCATTCATTGCCCACATGTTCCTTTTTGTCTGTGAGTTGAGGCATTTCTCTGGGTTTTCTTCTTACTGCAGTGTCCTATGAGGATCTCTATGCGTTCGCCTACAACCCCAAACAGAACGACCAGCAGAGAGAGGAGGGGTGGCAGCTCATCGACCTGGCAGCAGAGTTTGAGAGGATGGGTGTCCCCAATGACCAATGGCAGCACACTGATGTCAACAGAGACTATAAGGTAGAGTTCTTGGTGTAATATAGACATTTTTGTTCACCTTATGTTTACTTCTAATAATGCAACTATGCATTCTGCTTAAATGCAGTCTCTTTGTTGTCAACTTTAGTCTAAATGACAGAAATATTTTCCAGCATAAAAAACTAAGAAATAAATGTATTCAATAAGAGGGTATGGCAAGGGAAAAAGTGTACGGCCCAATGGCAACAATGTGGTTTATTAAATTTAAAATGTAATCATAACTTAATAAAAATGCAAGCTAGTATGTTCATTCAATAAAGGCTGGTCAATTTATTTGGCACTTTTTGAACCTTGGCATCGTTTCTGAATGTCGTAAACTTCCTCAAAGAAACAAAGGACTTGGGACTCTCCCTGTGCCACATGTTTTACTATGGAGCTATTTGGTGCTGCCAGCAGGCTGACTACAAACTATTGAGACCTTTCTGTCGTGCATTTGTTTATTTGACTGAAAATACAAATAGAAGTGGAGTTTTTTATTTATTGTGTCTTTGGTAAATATTGTCCAGGCGTTTATTTTTATTTATTTTTACTGTTTCCTGGGCGTGTATATATATATCTGACCAGTAGCACACATTATGAAGATGTTGTGCATGGTGATCCAGGAGAGGGTGTCGAAGCGTCTCTTGTTCTGTACCACAACTAAATCATTGTGAATATATTAATCTAAAACTTACCTGTTGTTTGGTGATTCGTGCACATTTTATTTTTATTTTTTAATTCCAGGTGTGTGAGACATATCCACGCAACCTGTACGTCCCCATCACAGCCAGTAAGCCTATCATCGTTGGGAGCTCCAAGTTCAGAAGCAAAGGACGCTTCCCAGTGCTTACATATTACTACCAAGAGAAGAAGGTATCCTAATAACCAGACGTCCTGTACAAGAACAGCGCTCTTTGTTATCACCACTTTTCTGTGCTTTCATATTCAGTCCAATTTGGTCGTTTTTTTGTATTTTAAGTGTTTCTATAGAGTGAAATCAAATAATCACCTAAGAAGGGTTTTAAAACTGAGTTTTCAAAAAGAAACTACTTATAAAGAAAGTTATCAAGTTTTATTGTAGATTTTGTTTTTATGTTGTACATGGGTAAAAGAAAGTATGAAAAATAAGCTCAAAGCTCATTTAGTCATCTTCATTTGCAGAAAGGTTGAAGGAATGGAGAGCAGGAAATCATGTTTTTTCATGCAACCTTTATTTATACAGACTGTTGACTCGGTGAGCCACGAGGACTCATTTACAAGAGGGACCTGTTCCAGACAGAACATATAAAGTACAGATAACTAACTATAAACTACAGTAAAAATGCAGTTAAAATAAAAGTAGTGTATTAAACAGTAAACAAGGTGAAATGCTAAAAACGAACATATTTCCTTTGATTTTTCTATTAACATTATCAAATGTTTGAAACCCCATAGTGGTGTAAAACTCACTTACAAACGGGGGCTGAAATTAAAACCCTTTTCAAACTAATTTAAGAATCTACATTAACTCAAGTTAAATGCAGTAACAGACATCTTTTCTTGGTCACAGGTTCCTCAACAAGAGTTTGATTGGACTCATTTGACGTTCCCTGCTTCATTTCGACATTATAATCAAATATTTCTGAAAAAATTCAAGTGACAAAAATATTTTACGTTTCACATATCATATTGGTGGCCAACGAGGGCCACATTTGGCCCCCGGGCCTTGAGTTTGACACATGTGCCTTAAAGATATCAAGGTGGACAACTTCAGTTCCTGTTGCAAGGTGTTCCAGGTGCAGGAGCTGAGTAGGAAAAGGCCTTGTTGCCAAGTTCAGGCCGTACTGAGGGAACGCTGCACGTAATGATGGCCTGAGCGTGCACGTTGTAACTGCACTGACGGCGTGACACGTGGCAGGAGATATATGAAGGTAGGAGACCAAGGAGGGATTTATAGATGAAGATGTAACCGTAATAATGTAATAATGATGACAGGCTGACCAGTGAGTACAGGGTGCAGTGATGGGTACAGTAGTTACAACCAGTTATGAAGCTTATCGCACCATGTTAGACAGCATCCAACATCTGCAAGCAGCTGGCAGGGGCATTCACATAAATAATGTCACCATAGTCAGTGGCTGGTAGGAAGGTAGAGGTTACAAAGTGTTTCTGAAAAAGAAACCCAGTTTTAATTTCAGTTTCTTTATCAAGTTTTCAATATGTGGTTTAAAAGAAAGATGTGTGTCTCTCTTGTAAATGAGTCCTCGAGGCTCAGTGGGATTAACCTGCCTAAATGAAGGTTGAATGAAACATAGGAACACCATGCATGGATGAGACAGGAGGAAGAGTCGCTGGCATTAATAATAATAATAATAAATTCAATTTATACCATTGACTTTCTGTTGGAAAACAGCATCCCTTTGTTTTTTGTTTTTATAGGTCTTCCAGATTATGACTGATGTTTGGAAATGAACTAGGACAGAAATGTTCAGCTTTTGTAACAAAACGGCAGATTGAAGGACAAACATGTAATTTAATTAAATTTCTGATTTTCTCATATTTAACATTTAAAACAGCAGGGGTTGTGCCGACTCTGTCCAACGTTACCGGTATATTGAACTCATTTTCCTGCGTTGTTAATCCAGCTTAAAAACAAGTAATTAAATATGAAACCTGCAAAAAGCACAAAGATCTTGTTCTGTTCGTTGCCGGTTGATCCTCTTGTGCTCTGGTATTTAAATGTGATTGTAAAATGTCTCGTTTCAGGTCAATCTGATTTTTCTGTGTCTTGTCTGACAGGCGGCAGTGTGTCGGTGCAGTCAGCCTCTCTCTGGGTTCAGCGCACGCTGCCTCGAAGACGAGAGCATGCTGCAGGCCATCAGTAAGGCCAATCACAACAGCCGATTCGTTTACGTCATGGACACACGGCCAAAGGTAACGTGATGACCAGTGATTCAGAACAACACGACGGACGATCAGGACTGAAGCCTTAAAGGATTTGTGTAAATTACAGCTGCAACAAGTGAAGTGACTGTATTCTTTGACTGAAATCTTTTCCTCGCAGCTGAACGCGCTGGCAAACCGAGCCGCAGGCAAAGGCTACGAGAACGAGGACAACTACTCCAACATCCGCTTTCAGTTTGTCGGCATCGAAAATATCCACGTCATGAGGGCTAGCCTGCAGAAACTGCTTGAAGGTTGAACAGTGTTGCTGCACGCCGCGACGTTTTGTTAGTTATGAAAGCAGCTTTTACACTTTTTACTCTTTCTCTCAGTGATTGGGACTCGGTCTCTTACCATGAGTGACTTCCTGACTGGACTAGAAAGTAGCGGCTGGCTGCGGCATATTAAGGCTGTAGTAGACGCAGCGGTCTTCCTTACCAAGGTAATTAATTTTAGATGAATCTCATCCTCGTTGGTCCAACATGCAAGCTCAAGAATAGTTTTTCTTCTGTTGCCTGCTGCTGTTGTTCCCCAGGCGGTGACGGTGGAGGGGACGAGCGTGTTGGTCCATTGCTCAGACGGATGGGACCGAACAGCCCAAGTCTGCGCTCTTGGGTCTTTGCTGATGGATCCCTACTATCGCACCATCAAGGGCTTTATGGTGCGAGTCACAAACGCTGAAGCAGAAACATGAATCTAATTCCCTGTCTG
>JBBPBX010029905.1:0-26072 GCA_038048925.1 Garcialebias charrua
TTTTCAAGCCTCATAACAACGAGCAGGATCATGCAGCTGCCACACACAAAGCGACGGGTAACTAAATTTTACGGGCAACTCAGTGATAGTTCACGAGTTACACAGGCCTTGAAGATCTCTTCCACACTGTTTTAAGTCCCTGCCCTTCCTCAGTAGCAGTGATAACTCCTGTCAATGAGCCCACAGAATGGGTGAACAGTCTTGTTGTTACACAGAAGAATAAACACGTTGTTGGACCCGAACTGCGTTGTCTCAGCCTTCACCTATAATATAAGCTGCATGACTATGACCCACAGCCATACAAGATTAATAAGAAGCATAAAGCTACAACAGTAGCCATGATGCAGAGAGGACATTCACAGCTAAAGCAACATCCCTGCATCACAAGGTAAATCCCCCAACACACTGTCAAAATACATCTTACAGTCTGCTGTGTTTTGTTGCTGTCACTAGATTTATTCTGCCTACTGTTTTTTTGATTGTTTACACTGCATTTAACCATACTGTACACTAAATGTAATACATCTTTTACACATGTTATACACGAGTCCCTACATAAATAAATTCTGAACATCAGATGAAGATTTTTACATAAAATGGTAAAGTCAGTAAAAAAAAAAAACTTCATGGCTAACATAGTCAGTAATATATGGTGCTTGTTTTCTATTTCAGATGATGAACCACCTTGTAAAAAGAAGAAAATGTCAGCGCTGGACGAGCTGTTGGGAGACTTTGAAGTGAGGATGGCAACTAGATCTGTGAGGGACCAGGCCAGTGAAGAAGTCAAGAGGTACAGAGAGCATGTTTTTATATTAATCCGTGCCCACCTGCTCACACAAACTCATGTTCGTGCTGCTGTTGTTAGGCGTACTGTTCTTGCATTATGTTTTGTATTATTAAGTTCAAGTTCAAGTGTTTATTTGTCATATGCAGGTTAACACAGGGTTAACTTAGTACAATATGTATGTACCCGTATGTCTGGTGCAGCCTAGCATCTGTCTTTGTTGTTGCTTTTTCTTACGCTACTTTTACTTTTATACTTTTAAGTAGTTTTGAAACCAGTACTTTTTTACTTTTACTTGAGTAAAAAGCTAGAGTTGATACTTCTACTAATACTGAAGTATTTTTAAACCCCAGTATCTATACTTCTACTTGAGTAATGAATGTGAATACTTTTGACACCACTGAATAATAATAATAATACTGTATATGTTTGTGAGTCCTCCATGTTGGCTCTCTGCCCTGTGAGAAATTCATAGAACCGGTAAATGTAACAAAAAGGAAAAAGTTCATAGCATTAAATTCAAACAGAAGTTCAAATTATTTCATCCTGAAATAACTCTGGCTAACTACTGTAGCTTTTTTATAACATGGAGTTAAACTCAAAGCAGTCTCCTCAGATAAATAGTGTTACCATTATTTTTATATTAAAGTTTCTGTTAACTTATTATTTTTATATTAAAGTTTCTGTTAACTTATTATTTTTATATTTGATTGTTTCTGTTCAGTGCCCTGAGACAACTTGTGACTTGGAGCTATACAGTATAAATAAACTGAACTGAATTGAGGAGAGACATTTAATGTAATGTTTTGGCCTCTACATTCAGATAAAAATAAGCTGTAACGTGTAGTCACTGCCTAAAAGGTTGTTAGCAGCTGCTACAAACAAGCTTAGCGTCAGTGTGTTAATCTAATGTTAACCTGGATATTTTTAAAAGGAGAGACATTTAATGTCCATTGTTTGCGAATGAATAGCATACATTCATTCACGGTGTCACTCAAATATTAGGGACTTGACTTGGACTTGACTTGGACTTGAGATCAGAGACTTGAGACTTGACTTGGACTTGAGATCAGAGACTTGAGACTTGACTTGGACTTGAGATCAATGACTTGAGACTTGACTTGGACTTGACCTGGACTTGAGATCAGAGACTTGAGACTTGACTTGGACTTGAGATCAGAGACTTGAGACTTGACTTGGACTTGCAAAAAATGACTTGTGAGCATCTCTGCCATGAACCTTTCTATGAAAATCTTCAAAAATGTATTTCATTAACTCGACAACAAAAGAAAAAAACTTATTGGCAAAACAACAGCAACAAATTATTAGGCAACATTAGTCATATTGGTTTGAAACATGAATGTAGCTGCATCGTCCGGGATAAACTGTGCAACATGCATGATGAAAACATGCTGGCTGGGTTCACCACACATAGAAAATGCATCGTAGGACTTGCAAGTTGGAACAAACAGTTTTACATTAAAGCCCATGTGAGTGTCAGAGGGTGGTGGACCTTGTCTCTGGTCAGTAATAAAGTTTGACTGTATTATCTACTTCCAGTTGTGTCCACTCTGTGTCATCAAACGGGTTATTCACTAAACTCTCGGTCATGTGCTCATTCAGTTTGCACTACTTCTCATATTTGCACTAATGTTTGTATTACATTACTGCCTATAGTCATACTACTGTTTACATTCACTGTTTACATTTATTAATACTGTTTACATTTATTACTACTGTTTACATTTACACTACTTTTATATCTACACTACTGCTGATACATATACAGTATTCTCTGACCAGCCTTATTTAAGGATGCCCAATGTGCCTTACTGCATATGCCACTTTTGCCTCTATACCAACATCAACTACCTCATACATATACTGTGTACATTAACTCATATAGTGCTTTGCCACTCTTTGCAAATGTCAATGCTAGAACCTTCAGTTTATTTTATAGATATACTTTTTATACTTTTTTTGTAACGACCCTGTGTTGGTTCTGCTTTGGGTCCAAGTGTTTCTGTGTATTTGTTGAGCTGTTGTGATTCTGTTGACCCCCGCCCTCATGTGTTGGACTGGTCGTGGGGGTAGGGGAGGGGTAGGAGCAAGAGAGACGAAGAAGAAGAGTCCGTGGAGTGTGTTGTTGTTAGCATTAGCAGGCAGCTAGCAGTGTGTTCGCTCGCGTGTGTACCGCGTTTTCTGTTGAGGCGTGAGCTGTAGCCTCGGTAATAGCAGCTCGTCCCTGTTTCTGAATAAACCCCATTTGGCTGGACTCCGTCTGCAGTGTTGGCGTCATTACACTACTATGCAAAAACTCAGGACAGTATTACACTTTTATTATTTCATTCTATGCTTATGTTCATTAAATGTTTAGTGTTTTAGTTTGAGTTTTAGTGTTTGTGTAAATTTTCATACTTCTATACTACTATGCAAAAACTCAAGGACAGTGTTACATTTTTACTATTTTATGCTTAGGTTTATTAAATGTTTTAGTGTTTAGTGTTTAAATGGTTACTGTTGCACCGAGGGACTGAGAGAAACGCAATTTCAATCCTGTGTATGTCCTGTACATATTGCAGTTCTGACAATAAAGTTGACTTTGACTTTGACTTAAAGTCAGTTGCGTTAGCTTGAAATTCTTCACGATGTCATGAGATCTTGGATAAAGGTGTCTGAAATGATCTTCCTTTGTAGGGCGGTGATGCTCAGCTTTAGAAACAGGCAGAGACATACAGTCAGGGGAGACAGGTGAGTTAGTGTCTCACTTGTCATCATGATAAGTAAAATACTAACAATGATAAGGGAAAATACATTTGACCACTTGGCTGTCTTACCAAACTGTTCAATAAAACTGTTTTCTGAATTATTTCAACACTTCAATGGTCAAAATTGCAGAATTTATGCATTGCCTGTTCAAACAATGTGGGGTGAGGCAGTGTAGTTCTCTGGTTCGCCTCCGGTGGCGCTGTGTCATATACAATATGTAAAGTAGGAGACTGGAGCACCAAGTTCCTGGGAGTGCACGTCTCAAAGGACCTGTCCTGGAGCAGGAACACTGCAGCACTGGCAAAGAAGGCTCACCAGCGTCTCTACTTTCTCCGCAAGCTGAAAAGGGCTGGAGCTTCAACCCCCATCATGAGCACCTTCTACAGAGGTGCCATAGAAAGTGTCCTGACCAGCTGCATCACTGTGTGGTTTGGTGCATGTACTGCATCCTGCCGCAAGAGCCTCCAGCGCATTGTGAGAGCAGCTGAGAAGATCGTGGGCACCTCCTTGCCCTCACTGCAGGACTTACACAGCAAACGCCTCACTCGGAAAGCCCACTGCATGGCAGGTGATCCCACACACCCACTACACAGCTGCTTCAGACTGCTGCCATCAGGGAGGAGACTGAGGAGTCTCCAGGCTCGAACCAGCAGACTGAGAGACAGCTCTGTTCATCAGGCAGTCAGGATGCTAAACACTCTGCCTGCTCTGCCCCCCCTCCCATTTGAACTGCCTTAAAGTGTATGTTTCATGTTAGTTTTTTGGGCAGAAACATAATATTTAGAGGTAATAAGTAATTTTGATAATCCTCCCTGCTTTCCAAATTAATACCAATAGCCTTACAGACACAAATCAGGGGGAAAAAAACTGAGCCTAAAAAAAACGCGCGGTTTTGGAGTCACGTGACAGTGACGAAAGTAGAGGGGGCGTCATAGTCGGAAGTTGTTGTTTTGTATTGAGTTGTATTGAAGTGAAAAAGGTCCAATAATGGTCATAATGGTTAATATTTGTGTGTGCGGGGGTTGTTCGAACTCCAGTTTGTCTGGACATCGATTTCCTGCACCAAAAAAACCCAGCTTTCAGAGCTTGTGTGAGGTTTGTCCAGATGAAAAGGCAGGATTTCACCAACAGAAGCGTCACGACCAACTCTGTGATTTGACAGCATTTGTCAAGGAGGATTACATCGACAGCGACCTGAACGAACACAGGATTGACTTCAGAAGTAAGGACATGAATATAATTTATTAATCTTTTGATTGAAAGTGGTTTAGGTTAGGAGCTATAAATTCCAAAATATACAGAGCTAAACCGCAGCTAGGTCCACCCGGTTGCGTCTTCAAAAATTAATAAAAAATCGAATTTCATCTCAAATGTGCTATACAGGCAATCGTTTAGTAAAAAAGCCCTGTATAATTACACTCTGAAAGCAGGAAAAATATCCAATGAGTGGTTTAGGAGATATGAATGACTTTAGATGGAAGAAAATACGATGCTAATTTTATGCTAGCGCGACCTTGTTGCATGTCTTCAAAAATTAATAAAAAATCGAATTTCATCTCAAATGTGCTATACAGGCAATCGTTTAGTAAAAAAGCCCTGTATAATTACACTCTGAAAGCAGGAAAAATATCCAATGAGTGGTTTAGGAGATATGAATGACTTTAGATGGAAGAAAAAACGATGCTAATTTTATGCTAGCGCGACCTTGTTGCATGTCTTCAAAAATTAATAAAAAATCGAATTTCATCTCAAATGTGCTATACAGGCAATCGTTTAGTAAAAAAGCCCTGTATAATTACACTCTGAAAGCAGGAAAAATATCCAATGAGTGGTTTAGGAGATATGAATGACTTTAGATGGAAGAAAATACGATGCTAATTTTATGCTAGCGCGACCTTGTTGCATGTCTTCAAAAATTAATAAAAAATCGAATTTCATCTCAAATGTGCTATACAGGCAATCGTTTAGTAAAAAAGCCCTGTATAATTACACTCTGAAAGCAGGAAAAATATCCAATGAGTGGTTTAGGAGATATGAATGACTTTAGATGGAAGAAAATACGATGCTAATTTTATGCTAGCGCGACCTTGTTGCATGTCTTCAAAAATTAATAAAAAATCGAATTTCATCTCAAATGTGCTATACAGGCAATCGTTTAGTAAAAAAGCCCTGTATAATTACACTCTGAAAGCAGGAAAAATATCCAATGAGTGGTTTAGGAGATATGAATGACTTTAGATGGAAGAAAATACGATGCTAATTTTATGCTAGCGCGACCTTGTTGCATGTCTTCAAAAATTAATAAAAAATCGAATTTCATCTCAAATGTGCTATACAGGCAATCGTTTAGTAAAAAAGCCCTGTATAATTACACTCTGAAAGCAGGAAAAATATCCAATGAGTGGTTTAGGAGATATGAATGACTTTAGATGGAAGAAAATACGATGCTAATTTTATGCTAGCGCGACCGTGTTGCATGTCTTCAAAAATTAATAAAAAATCGAATTTCATCTCAAATGTGCTATACAGGCAATCGTTTAGTAAAAAAGCCCTGTATAATTACACTCTGAAAGCAGGAAAAATATCCAATGAGTGGTTTAGGAGATATGAATGACTTTAGATGGAAGAAAAAAACGATGCTAATTTTATGCTAGCGCGACCTTGTTGCATGTCTTCAAAAATTAATAAAAAATCGAATTTCATCTCAAATGTGCTATACAGGCAATCGTTTAGTAAAAAAGCCCTGTATAATTACACTCTGAAAGCAGGAAAAATATCCAATGAGTGGTTTAGGAGATATGAATGACTTTAGATGGAAGAAAATACGATGCTAATTTTATGCTAGCGCGACCTTGTTGCATGTCTTCAAAAATTAATAAAAAATCGAATTTCATCTCAAATGTGCTATACAGGCAATCGTTTAGTAAAAAAGCCCTGTATAATTACACTCTGAAAGCAGGAAAAATATCCAATGAGTGGTTTAGGAGATATGAATGACTTTAGATGGAAGAAAATACGATGCTAATTTTATGCTAGCGCGACCTTGTTGCATGTCTTCAAAAATTAATAAAAAATCGAATTTCATCTCAAATGTGCTATACAGGCAATCGTTTAGTAAAAAAGCCCTGTATAATTACACTCTGAAAGCAGGAAAAATATCCAATGAGTGGTTTAGGAGATATGAATGACTTTAGATGGAAGAAAATACGATGCTAATTTTATGCTAGCGCGACCTTGTTGCATGTCTTCAAAAATTAATAAAAAATCGAATTTCATCTCAAATGTGCTATACAGGCAATCGTTTAGTAAAAAAGCCCTGTATAATTACACTCTGAAAGCAGGAAAAATATCCAATGAGTGGTTTAGGAGATATGAATGACTTTAGATGGAAGAAAATACTATGCTAATTTTATGCTAGCGCGACCGTGTTGCATGTCTTAAAAAATTAATAAAGAATCGAATTTCATCTCAAATGTGCTATACAGGCAATCGTTTAGTAAAAAAGCCCTGTATAATTAACTCTGAAAGCAGAAAAAATGTCCACTGAGTGGTTTAGGATGGAAAAAGTAATTGTTTAGGGAGCTAAGGCTAAAGTAGTTAAATCCATCAGTGGTGTAAATAATGCTGTGTCTCTATATTTAGGCTATATGTACAGGGTATATGCAGAAATTCCAGAGTTGAATTTAATACCTTTTAATACCTTTTTAATACCATCAAAATATTTTTTAATACCATCACGGCACCGAGCTGTAACCGTAGCGGCAACCTGTTGTACTTCAGTTTAGAGCAACTAATTGTAAAGTGATAGATTACTGTCATTTTCTTCCTAAACTTTGGTAGTAAATGTAGTTTTATAACAATTACTGGATACATCAATTTGCTTCTTGCCTCAATAAAAGCACTGACCTACTTGTTATTTAAATCTAACCCAAGAGAAAAAGTTTAATTGTTCCCACACATAACATATCTCTAATGGCAAACAAAAACTGTAAACTTGAAAACAGAACAGTTTAGTTAAAATAATTCAACACTGAACACATGCATAATTCAAAAAGAGAGGTAGAAAAATAATAACTACTGTATTTTTCATCCTGTAAGTTGCAGTTTTTTGCATAATTTACATGCCTTGCAACTTATAGGACGAAGTGACATATTTATAGATTTTTTTTCCCATATTTATAAACCATAACACTGAAATATGACCGTTTCATTCATTCTGACTGAAAAAAAAAACAGTTCATATCTATTGTAGTAATAGTATGGCATGCTGTTGTATCATGTAATAGGAAAACGTGCCTATAATGACAAATTTAAAAAAGTTCAAGACAAAAACAACTGGACTTTATTTATTATACTATTTATTATACTATTATACTATACTTTATTGTTTTTTTATTGCATTTTTTAGAATTCACCATGTCCTGGATGACTGAGAATCTTCACTAGCTATTAATGACTCAATCGGCCTGCCATACTCTCCCCACCTCTCTGCTCACTGCTTCAATCCAGCAGCCAGCTGCACCACGGTGGCGAAATGCAGCTAATTTGACCATTAAAGTGCATTTATTAAGAAAATGACAGACAGAAAAACACCTCTGCTATAATTTCGAGCTAACAAAGAATTGTTTAGGTAATTTTCTTGTTAAATGTCGGCGAAACGAGCCGCGCTCCTTTTTCCTGTTTTCACCGCTGAGCGATCACGGAGCACACAGGCAGCGACACTTTTTTTTTTTTAAATAAAGCCGATTTAACCATTAAAGTACTTTTATTAAGAAAACGTTAGACTGAGACACCCCTTTTGCTATAATTTCGAGCTAACAAACAATTGTTTAGGTACATTTCTTGTTAAATGTCGGAGGATAAAGCCGTGATCCTTTCCTGTTTCTTTTTACAGACATGATACCAGCTGTAGGTGCGCGCGCACACTGACTGACGATATGACGTCTTTGTTTTAGCTAAGGTCCTACTTGGAACATAAAATTAGAAAAGATAAATAAATTCACAGACCTTTTTTTAGACGACAGAACAAGAAAAATATAGTTGTGTAGGTTTAAAAAATTTAATACCTCGTCAGATGACGTTTATTACTTTTTAATACTTTTTAATGGCCTTAATTTGTGTTAATTTCATTTACTACCTTTTAATACCTTTTACAACCCCGCGGATACCCTGATGTAATATAAACCATTTTTAGCTTTAGGTAGTATATATCTAGAAGTTATTTGGCTAGATATTTGATGTAATAGTCAGAGATGACATACTTATGTCAAAACAACTTTGTAATCTGTCGCCTCCTCCTGGTGCGATCCCATATCTTTCTTAGCTAAAGCACAAACGTTCCCCTCCTGTGATGTCACTTCCGGTTTACCGCTGAGAGCACTATTTTTAGACAGAGTAGCGAGGGAAGACAAAAAAGGTAGTAGTAGCACATTTTATTTTGAGATATGATCCGTATTTTTGATGAAAATTGGAGTTTTAGACATGTTAGGTTGAAAAGGCAACAACATGTGTTTAAAGTGAAAGATACACTTTAAAGGGGACCACACATGCAAAATTCACTTTTTAATGTTTTTTTACTAAACTTTGGGTATTTACTTCATAAAAAAACAGTCCTTGTGCCAAAAAAATGCACCCAGTGGTTTATTTACTCTAAGTAGATTTATTTATTTTTGATAAATACACCAGGATTCACACTTCCTGCATTTATTGACGTCACAAGCCGCAGCCAAGCCGCAGCCAATCAGATCAAACCTGAGTCCAGCCCCTCACCTAGCAACCCCTGGTTAGGCTCAACCCACTTCTGTATTAAACACATGACTGTTGTTTTTCATGATTTCATCTCATCTTTTGTTTATATGTTCTTAATTTCATGTGTACAGCACTTTGTTGCAGCTGTGTTTTTTTAAATGGCTTTATAAATAAAGTATAATTGTTATTTTTATGTTTTAGTTCAATTTTTAGTGTATTTGCGATCGCTGCCAACGCGCAGCCGGTAAAAATTAAACGAGCGGACCGCCGGCGTAAGGACCGGGTTCGACGGGACCCTCTTCCGGCGCGATGGAGCGGAGCTTCAACTGTACAGCCTTGCAGCAGCCTCGCAGCAGGCTCGCAGCAAGAGGACCTTCTCCTTACAGATTAATTTACGGGAGACACTTGGTGAACTTTGTGTTGTCTTCACTGGAACAGCGATAACTCCCAAAATCTCATCGCGTGCAACGAGCGGAGCTGGCGAAAACCGGAAGAGGAACAAGCTAACATTAGCTTCGGATTCGGGTGGTCTAATGCTAAAAGGAGCAGCAAACTGCGGCGCGCTCAGACGGGTTTCGGTAAGTTATCTTAAGCTAACACTAACAGTAAGTCAAATGAGTAATAAAAAAAGAGCTAATTTTAAAACAACAACACATTACAGATACTGGCTGTTACAGAGGGCGTGAACAGATCGTTGAAGGGCGTGGACTTCAAGAAACCGGTCGTTCAAAACGAAAGTTAAAAATGGCAGAATTAAAAAGGGTATAATTGATTATCTAATAATTATTTTGTGCATTAAATTGAAGGAATAGGGTCTGGATATCCCACAGAAATACCATAAAAATTTAAAAAATACATCTGAGGTCCCCTTTAACACTAAAACTTTCTCACACATTACCACACAACACAAAGATTTTAACACTGGACTCTGTGTCATCAAACGGGTTATTCACTAAACTCTCGGTCATGTGCTCATACAGTTTGCACTACTTCTCATACTTGCACTAATGTTTGTATTACATCACTGCCTATAATCATAATACTGTTTACATTCTCTGTTTACATTTATTAATACTGTTTACTTTTATTACTACTGCTTACATGTAATTACTACTGTTTACATTTACACTACTCTAATATCTACACCACTGCTGATACATATACAGTGTGCTCTGAACGGTCTTATTTAGGGATGCCCAATGTGCCTTACTGCATATGCCACTTTTTGCCTCTATAACAACATCAACTACTACCTCATACATATACTGTGTACATTAACTCATACGCTGCTTTGCCACTTTGCAAATGTCAATGCTAGAAACCTTTAGTTTATTTTAGTTATACTTTTTATACTCTTTTTTTATACTAGTATGCAAAAACTCAGGACAGTATTATGTTCATTAAATGTTTAATGTTTTAGTTTTAGAGTTGGTGTAAATTTTCATACTCTTATACCACTATGCAAAAAACTCAGGACAGTGTTAGTTTTACTATTTTATGCTTATGTCTATTATTATATGTTTCAGTGTTTCAATGTTTAGATGTTTACTGTTGCACCGAGGGACTGAGAGAAACGCAATTTCGGTCCTGTGTATGTCCTGTACAGTACATATTGCAGATCTGACAATAAAGTTGACTTTGACTTTGACAATACAGTATATATGTTTGATATACACATGCTGATGTTATACACTGTCTATTGTCTAATATAGTGAATGGATGTGTGTGACATATTCCTTTGTTCTAATCTGTCATAAATGCACAGTTAAAATACATAGGGTGAGGCAGAGAGTGCCTTGCCACACCAATAGGGGGCAGTGCTGCCTCATAGGAACAATGAAACGCTGCTGTGCATTCTTGTTACGCAGAGGGGTGGGGGTGGAAGATCATATCTCAAAATTAAAGGATTTTTCTAAACTCATTCATCTTAATATAAAGGTAAGATAATACATATTTTTATGAGAGGAATGTGACACTGATAAAAACATATTTAAATGCTCTTTTAAAAGAAAAAAAGGCTAAGTTGAAATATAAGTGATAGGTAAGTTCATGCTCAGTAATCCAGGTATCAAATCCGATAATTCTCAATCAGGTCATCTGGACAGTTTATTTTTAGTAGAAACGTTTCACCCTCACTGATTACTGAGCATGAAGTTTCCTGTCTTGAACCACTTTGGCTGTGGCTGCCTGCCTGGGAGGAGTCGACGAGGGACAGGACGGCCTCCAGAAACCATCTTGTCTCCAGCAAACTGGTTGGTCCACTTAAGTTGTTTACGGCTTGGTGGGGGAACAGTGTGCTGGAACTACTCTGACTGATGAAGCCCTCTGGAGTGAGGGTGAAACGTTTCTACTAAAAAGAAACTGTCCAGATGATCTGATTGAGAATTATCGGATAAATGATAGGTATTTTCCTTTGTACCTAAAACAAAATTAATTCCACATGAGACAACAGAGTGAGATTTTGAACAGAGCTTTTTGCAAAAAGAGAAGCCACAGTAAACACCCTAAAGATGCTCACTGTGAACTTCAAATTATTGTTGCTTTCTGCTCGTCTTTTATTTAGCAGTTAGTGTAAGTGGAAAGCATGACACAACAGTGGAAAGCAACTTCTGTCATCATAAGATAAGTGTTTAGCAGAACAGTTTAAGACATTGTGCAGTTTAGAACAAAACGGTCTTCTCAGATAAATATTTTATACAGTGTTTAGACAGTTCCGGTGTGACCAATACTCCTTTTGTCAACATTACAAGCACATCATGATAAACAATCAAGTTTGAACAAACAGAGTGTAGACATTTCCAGCATGACCAATACTCATTTTGTATAAACATTCAAGTTTGAACAAACAGTGTCTTTAAAATTATAACATTAATGAAAACTCTCACAATAAGCTTCTATTTTGGGTTCATATATGTGATCATCCGATTCCAGATTAGTCAATTTCTCACCTGTCACAAACCTCACTGCACAATGGCGCATGGCGCTGGAAACGGGGTGAGGAGTGAGAACTCCTAAAAGTTGCTGAAGGGATTATAAATATCTTCTCTGGCCTGGGAACTGCTTGGAGGAGTTGAAGAGAGTCAGTAACCGTGTTTCCATCTATTTTCATTTCGAATTTTGAGCTAATTTTTGAAATCTCGCAAAAATGTAAATACAAATTAATGCGGATCAGAAGTGTTTCCATCAACTAGCTTGAAGCGCATCTACCGGGCCACGCACAGCGTCATTACGTCAGACGTCAGCGTCATTACGTCAGACGTCAGCATTACGCATGTCTACAGTAAACAGGAAGTAGCGGTTGAAAACAGAACCCGGCCACACATCTCGTCAAAATGGAGAGAATATTTCAGGTATGTGTTGCTATCGGGCAAGTTGTATTTATTCTGTCATGCCAACTAGTTTTAGTGATGTTACATGTTGTCCGTGTTGTGTGAGCAGACACTAGGAACCAATGTGTTGGTACTGGGGCACTAGGGGACACATTAGGTGATGCACCGTTGGTTGTAGAGTAACGCTCGTGAGTTGTACATGTGTTGGTGTTCAAGAGTTAATAAAGCCTGACTAAGTATCTCCAAGTGCTGCCCGTCTGGATGGTGTCCACACTGAGGAGTAGACATAACATTACATGGTGTCAGAAGTGAAGAAGCCCGTCTCCGCAACGTCGACGTCGGTGAGAAAGCAGCAGTTTTAACACGGCGCGTCCCGTGAGTGAACGAGGAGCTAAGCTAACGCCGAGTGAACGAGTGTGCTAGGCTAACGCCGCGTGGACGACACTGCTAAGCTAACGCCGCGGACACGACGAACAGAGGATGGATTCCCTGTTTTCGATCAACCCACCTGAAAACTTAGATTTCAGCGATTATTCGTCATGGCCCAACTGGATTCGCCGCTTCGAAAGGTTTCGGATAGCAGCTGGATTGGACGGTAAAGACGAAAGCTATCAAGTGAACTCGTTAGTTTACACGATGGGCGATAAAGCGGATGACATTTTAGGAACACTGGGATTGAGTCAGGATGAGCTTAAGAAATACAAGTGTGTAAAAGAAGCTTTTGACAGACACTTTATTGGCAAATACAACGTTATATATGAGCGGGCACGTTTTAACAAAAGAAGCCAAGATGCTGGTGAATCAGCTGAATCCTTCATAGGCGCAGTCTATAAGTTAGCAGAAAACTGCCAGTATGGACCACTGCAAGACGAAATGATAAGAGACAGGTTGGTGGCGGGCATACAGCACCAGGGCCTGTCAGAGAAACTGCAGATGGACAGTGGACTAACGTTAGAAAAGGCGGTGCAACAAATAAGACAGCATGAAGAGATTAAGAAACAACAACCAGTCGTGAGAGAGACGACAGGAATGACACAGCATGCTAACGTGGACTTATTAAATTCCAAGAAAAGAACTTTCAGCGATAACCGAGCACATAAACCACACGAAACAAGCAGACAGAGTGAGATCCAAAAAGGATACAAGTACTGTGGACGCTGTGGTAAATCTCCTGCACACAACAAAGTGAACTGTGCAGCACGAGACGCAGAGTGCAGGAAATGCCGAAAGAAGGGACATTTTGCAGCTGTGTGCAGATCAGCCAGAGTGGGAGCAGTCCAGAAGGATGAGGACGTCGCACTGGAGGACGACAAACTGTTTTTGGGAGCAGTATCAGCAGGAGAACGCCCCAACAACTGGAAAAAAACGCTGGAAATCAACGGAAAAAACATCACATTCAAACTGGACACGGGAGCAGATGTGACTGTGATACCAACAGCCACCTACTCGAAAGACACACATGGCCCACTTACCGAAGCAGACAAGCCCTTGTGTGGTCCAAGTGGTGAAGCCCTGCAAGTGAAAGGTCAGTTCAACGCTCTCATGAAATACAAAGACAAAACTACAACACAGCCAGTGTATGTCATACAGAGACTGTCGACTCCACTACTAGGCTTCCCAGCTATTTCAGCTTTAGGGTTGCTGCGCCCCATAGACAGTGTTAAAGAGCTGGAGGCTGACATGAAAAAACTGTACCCCAAAGTATTTACAGGGCTGGGTCTCCTTAAAGGAGAATACAAAATAGTATTGAAAGAGGGTGCTAAACCATATGCATTATCACTACCACGTCGAGTCCCACTGCCTTTATATGACAAAGTGAAGGCAGAGCTGGAGAGAATGGAGAAAATGGGGGTGATTGAACCCATTGAAGAACCTACAGAGTGGTGTGCTGGAATGGTGGTGGCCCCTAAGCCCAACGAAAAGGTCAGAATATGCACAGACTTGACTCATTTAAATGAATATGTGTGTAGGGAGCGCCACATACTGCCTGCGGTAGATGAGACATTAGCCAAATTCACAGGTGCGACAATTTTCACCAAATTGGATGCTACGGCAGGATTTTGGCAGGTACCTCTACATCCAGAGTCAGCCCATCTGACCACGTTCATTACCCCGTTTGGCAGATACTGTTACAAAAGGCTGCCTTTTGGTATTTCGTCCGCTCCTGAACATTTTCAAAAGAGACTGACCCAAATGTTGTCAGGACTGGAGGGCACTGTATGTCATGCAGACGACATACTAATTTTTGGGTCCACCAGAGAGCAACATGACTACAGACTGCATAGAGTGTTAGAGAGGCTCCAACAGGAGGGCCTGACTCTGAACAACGACAAGTGCCAGTTTGCAGTAGAGAAAGTCAAGTTTTTGGGTCATGTTGTCACAGCTCAGGGCATTGAAGCCGACCCGGGCAAAATCAAAGCAATCATGGAGATGCCTACACCTAAAGATGCTGCTGACGTGAAGAGGTTTGTGGGCATGGTAAACTATGTTGGAAAGTTTTCCCCACGTATCGCTGAACTCACACAACCTTTAAGAGAGCTTCTCAAAGCGGACACAACCTGGGAATGGGGGACAGCACAGCAGCGGGCTTTTGATGAGCTACGACAGGAACTGAGCTCACCCACAGTCCTCGCCCAGTATTGTGTGAACAGAGAAACAAAAGTTGCAGCAGATGCCTCGTCCTTTGGTTTAGGAGGGGTCCTGTCACAAAGACAAACAACAGGTGACTGGCGTCCAGTGGCTTTCATTTCACGCAGTATGACAACTGCAGAGCGTAGGTACGCTCAGATTGAAAAAGAAGCACTAGCACTGACTTGGGCATGTGAAAGGTTTCAATCTTACCTGATAGGGATGGACTTTTTGATCCAGACAGATCATAAGCCTCTCATCTCCTTATTAGGAAGCAGAGCTCTTGATGACCTGCCACCTCGCATACTAAGGTTTAGATTGCGACTGCTTCGCTTCACATATAAGATTGAACATGTCCCAGGGAAAAATTTAATTACGGCAGATGCGCTGTCCAGAGCACCAATACAAGCTCCGCCTACAACACAGGACATGCAGCTGGAAGAAGAGGTGTGTGCTTATGTTAACAACATTGTGCAACAGTTGCCAGCATCAGAAAACAGGCTTGTGCAAATCAGACAGGCACAAGAAACTGACAGCACGT
The DNA here is from genome assembly GCA_038048925.1 of Garcialebias charrua. Taxonomy (NCBI): domain Eukaryota; kingdom Metazoa; phylum Chordata; class Actinopteri; order Cyprinodontiformes; family Rivulidae; genus Garcialebias; species Garcialebias charrua. Next base: position 15,800 of record JBBPBX010029905.1, read on the forward strand.
GCAGAAAACTTAAAGACTTTGTACAAACAGGCTGGCCACCCAGCAGGAAGAGCCTCCCTCCTGAACTACAAGTGTACTGGCAGTACCACCAAGACCTCCTTGTGGTGCAGGGAATTTTAATGAAAAGTGAAAGACTTGTTATTCCAGCCAGCATGCAGGAAGAAATGCTTAACCTGGTTCATGAAGGTCACCAGGGCATGACAAAATGCATTGCTAGAGCACAACAGTCCATTTGGTGGCCGGGTTTGACCAAACAAATCAAACTCAAGGTTGAAAACTGCACAGCGTGCGTGCGAGAGGCTCATGAGAGACCAGAACCTCTCATGTCAACACAACTTCCTCTGAGGCCATGGCAGCGGGTCGCAGCAGATCTGTTCCAGTGGGAACGTGCCATGTACCTGGTGGTAATAGATTACTTCTCCAGATACATTGAGGTGGTGAACCTGACCTCTACTACTGCTGTCCCGGTGATCAACAAAATGAAGGCGATCTTTGCCAGGCACGGGGTCCCTGAAACCCTTGTCACGGACAATGGCCCCCAGTTTGCAGCGGCGGAGTTTGCAGCCTTTGCAAGGGACTATGATTTTACTCATGTCACCTCAAGTCCTCACTATCCACAGAGTAATGGGGAAGCAGAGAGAGCTGTAAGGACGGTGAAATCTTTCCTGAAGAAGGGAGAGGATCCACATAAGGCTCTCATGGCATACAGGGCCACACCCCTGGCACAAGGATCATCACCGGCACAACTATTGATGGGTCGCAACATCAGGACACCTTTGCCGGTCAGCGAAGACAAACTACGACCAAGATGGCCAGATCTTCATCTCTTCCGGAGAAAAGACCAGGAGCTGAAACAGAAGCAAGGTTCTTGGTTCAACAAGAGACACAGAGCACAGACTAAACAAGAGCTCAACCCAGGACAAAGAGTCTGGGTGAAGAACACCAACAACTCGGGGACTATCAGCAGTCCAGCGAACACCCCACGGTCATACAACATCGACATGCCGTCTGGGAGTCTAAGAAGGAACAGGTCACACATCAGAGTGATTCCTGATGGCTCCACAGTCACCAGGTCGGGACGGGTTGTTCGTATCCCGCAGAGACTGGACTTGTAAATAGCAGTCATAGAGAAGTGAGCTGTGGCCCACAGGGCAGAATAATCCCTGCACAGCTCTGGGGACCCAGGTAGTCGACCCTGACCCCTAGATAGGTCAAAGTTATAGTTGTTTGTAATATTAATGATAAAGTGCTAGTATAATCTGTTCACTTGGTAAAAGCATTTAAAAGGGTGTTGGTATGTCTGTTCAGCATGTTTATAATTCAACAAGGACAATTTAAGTTTAAAAGCATTAGTATGGAAGCTAAGCTAAAAAGGGGAGATGTTGTGTGAGCAGACACTAGGAACCAATGTGTTGGTACTGGGGCACTAGGGGACACATTAGGTGATGCACCGTTGGTTGTAGAGTGACGCTCGTGAGTTGTACATGTGTTGGTGTTCAAGAGTTAATAAAGCCTGACTAAGTATCTCCAAGTGCTGCCCGTCTGGATGGTGTCCACACTGAGGAGTAGACATAACATTACAGTCCGGAGCGGAAACAGCTGATCAGTCACATGACGTAAATGTTCGCTACGGCAGAACTGAGTCAGCAAATCTGTTTCCATCTGTCGTTTTGTGCATCAGCTCTGTCTTGAAACCCCCCAAAACCACCTCAAACGAGCGTATCAACTTTTGAGCGAATTAGAGGAAGTTAACTCGAATTTTGCCGTTTCCATTCAGCTTTTCTGATGCGATGCTTCAAAATGCGCATCTAGAAACCTTGATGGAAACACGGCTACTGTGGAGAGATATGCCTAAAGCCCCTAATATAGCTCTGCGTTGGGCTGAACGCCGCTGCACGCCATGTGAGTGCCGCGGCACAAGCCTTTGAACGCGGGCGTGAACGCGGGCGTGAACGCGCCAAGCTCAAATTTTACGACCGCCTACGCGCGCGTTGTCTCACAATAAACTGCCCGGCGCCGGACTGTTTTGTATGAGACACAAATGTATTAAATTCCTCTTCTTCATCGCTGATCTGGACTTTTCTTTTGTTTTTTTGCCAAAAGTCAAGTGATCGCTTGAAGCGGTCACCATTCGCTTCCTCCTCCGATGAGGAGGAATGAATGAATTTGTCACGAGCGAACCAAATGTCCAACGTGGATGCGCCAGGTTCTAAATATTTCCTGGTGGGCTGTGGGCTGCAGGACCAGCGCTCCCTGTTTTTATTTTATTTTTTAGAACTTTTTATTAACATATAAACACAGAAAACCGCTGCGCAGCCCTCTGCCTTTTTTCTCCCACCCGACATGTCAATCAATTCAGTAGGCGTGTCAGCAAATGACCAATCAGTGACCTCAGTTTGTCCCGTAGGTAAACGCTCCGCCCTGTTGCTGCTCAAATTATGTCAAGAATTTGGAGCTTCACGTTGGAGCCTCACGCTGAGCTATACTGTGAACTGCCTGCGCGTAGCATGCGCAGCACGCGCGCGTCGAGCGGCGTGCTGCCCAACGCACAGCTATACTGGAGCCTTTAGTTTCTTTCTTGGACCTTTTGCCTCCTTGACCTGACAACAAAAAAGTGGTAAAAGGTGCATGTATGTGATGCTGGGGTGGTGGTTCCTCTCTTCAAAAAGGGGGACTGGAGGGTATGCTTCCATTATAGGGGCATAACTCTTCTTAGCCTCTCTGGAAAGGTCTATTCATGGGTACTGGAGAAGCGAGTCAGATCGTTGCTCAAACCTTGGATCCAGGAGGAACAATGCTGGTTCTGTCTTGGATGTAGAACACTGGATCAGCTCTTTACCCTCACTAGAGTCCTCAAGGAGTCATGGGAATTTGCCCATCCTATCTACATGTGTTTTGCGGACTCGGAGAAAGCTTTTTACCGTGTTCTTTGGTGTACACTGTGGGGGTGCTAAGTGCGTATGGGATTGGGGGCCCATTGCTACAGGCTATTCAGTCCTTATAAAGCGGTGTGTGAGTTTGGTTTGCAATGCATTGCCGGTAGCAAGTCGGACCCCTTCAGGGTGGGAGTTGGTCTCCACCATTGTTGACCATGGTCACCAATTCTGTTCATAACTTTTCAAGGTTAAGGTTCTTTATTGTTGTTCGCATCACATGTGGTACATGAGGTGAAATACAGAATTTATGGACATAATTTCTTGGTGCGGCCAGCGGGCGGAGGGTTTCTGGTTCGATGGCCTCAGGACACCATCTCTGCTCTTTGCAGATTATGTGATCCTGTTGGCATCATTGTGCCGTGACCTTCAGCTATTACTGGAGAGATTGGCAGCCAAATGTGAAACAGCTGGAATGAGAATCAAAACCTCCAAATCTGAGGCCATGGTCCTCAGTCAGAAAAGAGTGGATTGCTCTCTTCGGGTCAAGGGTGATGTTCTGTCTCAAGTGGAGGAGTTCAAGTATCAGAGGGTTTTGTTCACAAGTGAGGGACGAATGGCGCATGAGTTTGACAGACAGATTAGTGTAGCATCTGCAATATTGTAGACTTTGTGCTGGTCCATTGTAGTGAAGAGGGAGCTGAGCTGCAAAGCAAAGCTCTCTGTTTACCAGTCAGTCTACGTTCCTACCCTCACCCAAGGTAGCTGTGTCTGAGTGGTTAGAGCAGTCATCCTCCAGTTCAAGAGTTGAGGGTTCAATTCTACCAGCAGTTACATGCTCAAGTATCCCAGGGCAAGACACTGAACCCCTCATTGTCTCCGATGTGTGTCCCATAGGTGTATGAATGTGATAAAACAGGGATTAATCTTTGTATAAATATAGTAGAGTGCTGTATGAATGGGTAAGTGAGGGAACAGATTGTGTCGTAAAGTGCTTTGAGGATCTTGATCAGATAGAAAGGTGCTATTTACTGTAAGTCCATTTGCCCATGGTCATGAGCTACAGGTAGTGACCAAAAGAAAGAGATCACGGATACAGACGGTTGAAATGAGTTTCCTCCACAGGGTAGTTAGACTATTCCTTAGAGATAGGGCGAGTTCAGTCATCCGGGAGAGACTCGGAGTAGAACTGCTGCTCCTCAACATTTAGAGGAGCCAGTTGAGGTGGTTCGGGCATCTGGTAAGGATGTTTCCTGGATGCCTCCCTAAGGAGGGCATGTCCGACTAGGATGAGACCCCTGGGGAAGACCCAGGACACGCTGGAAAGACTAAGTCTCTTGCCTGTGAAAGCCTTGGAATCCTTCCAGAAGAGCTTGCTAAGGAAAGAGATGTCTGGGCCTCCCTGCTCAAGCTGCTGCCCCCGCGACCTGACTTTGGATCAAGCAGAAGATGATGGATGGATTGTAAGGATGGCTCCATCCTGTGGCCATCCTTTGTCTGTACACCTTTCTCCTGTGTCTATGTTCAGGTGTTTTGAGTTGCGTTAATTACTATTTGGCTGTATTTAAGTTTCATTCATTCAACCGTTATTTATACAAGCTAACCTCGTTGAGCCACGGGGACTCATTTACAAGAGGGACCTGTCTCACTCACACCTAGGGTCAATTTAGAGTTACCAATCAGCCTAACATGCATGTTTTTGGAAGTTAGCGTCATTGTCTTTGTCGCGTCGTCGTTAGGTCTTCCATGTCTTGTATTTACCAAGTCTAGCCTGCTCAATGGCCTATGCAAGTTTATGCTGCCACGTAGCTCTTTGATTTCTTGTTTATTATTAAAGTGTTTATTTTTGTATACTTCTGAGTCTGTGTCCCTGCCTGCACAATTGGATTCGTACCTTCCACTAGAGTAAATCCTGACAGTTACGACGCGACCATTTAGAATCCAGCGGGCAGGGTTCTCCTTAGAAGATATACGTAAGTTGCTCAACTCTCATGTCCAAGCGGATTGAGGAAACCATGTTTCGCTGCGGCGGTTTCCGGATTGTTCCCACACCGGCCCAAGAGGACTCCTGCCGGGGGGGGTCGAGATTTTGCATTCTCCCTTCCGGGTTCTCCAAGAGGAAGGACGGGTTCAGCTCTGTGAGAACCGCTTGACGTCTTTTTCCTGTTCGTCTCTCTTTCCAGCTCTGCTTGTCGTTTCCGGGTGGACATCTGGTGAAGATGAGGATGCGTTTTGTTTGGTTCCTGTTCTTCTGCATCAACGCCGCCGTCGGAGCAGCAGAAAACATACCCGGAGGCGCTCCACCACGTCCACATCGCAAACTGCTGCATCACATCCTAGAATTCAGGTGGGGAAGGAACTCAGCACCACAACCCCACATAGAGCTTCGTCTACACTGCAACATTCACTCACTCCAGCAGAGGTCACCCCAGGAGAGTCTTTTGGAGTGATAGATTCTTCTACTTTAAGCCACATAAACAGCACTCTACTGAGGCTATTTTCTTCTGCTGAGGATAATCCAGACAGCTCTAATGTACTTCTTTCATTAGCTGAAAAACTATTATTGTCTGTTCCCAGTTTCACCAAGATTTCTGATTATCAGCAGCTTCTGTTTAAAATTAAAACTATGAAAACACCCACCACTGATCCTGAATCTGCAACCATAGTCGGTGCTGAGACTTTAAACTCTTCTGAAGCAGCACCCACAGACTTTACGTCTACAGTCTTTCTAGCACCTGCGGGGTCCTGTTTAGAGGACGCCCCTCATGTGTCCTGCTCTAAGGATGACTTCAATGTTGTCTCTCGTGTTGTCTTTGCTGAGTGAGATCCTGTGTCCGAGGAGGGTTCCCGGTCTGGTTCTGGACTACGCCGTCGCCGCCGTGGCAGAGATCGATGGCAGAGAGGTCCTGCCGACTCAGCCTCAGTCCAAGCGACTGTTTCGACACCTGCAGACTCATCAGTTAAATTGACGGCTGCAGACACCTCGCAGGACTTTTCAGCTCTTGTTCCTAGTTTTTTGATTCTTTTCTCTTCGTATCATAGTCCTTTGACTCATGGCTCTTCGGCTGACACCGGTTCGCCTAGCTCTTCGGCTGATTCCTCGCCTGCAGACTCTATGGCAGACTCCTCACCTGCAGACTTGATGGCAGACTTCTCGCCTACAGACTTGATCGCAGACTCCTTGTTTGCAGACTCTTCTTTTCCTGTTCCTGCTCCTGGCTCTTCAGCTGACAACGCTTCGCCTGACTCTTCGGCTGTTAAAGCTTCGTCTAGCTTTTGGCTGACAACTCTTCGCCTGGCTCTTCGACTCCTAGTTGTGGTTTTTCGTCTCCTGGCTCATCGTCTCATGGTTCTTTGGTTCTTGGTTCTTCGGCTGCTGCAAACTCGACGCCCGACTCTTCGGTTGCTGCACACTCGACACCCGGCTCTTCGGCTGCTGCAGACTCGACGCCCGGCTCTTCGACTGTTGCAGACTCGACGCCCGGCTCGTCGGCTGCTACAAACTCGACGCCCGGCTTGTCGGCTGCAGGATCCTCGCCCGGCTCGTCGGCTACAGGCTCCTCGCCCGGCCTGTCAGCTACAGGCTCTTCAGCTCCTGGTTCTGGTACTTTGGCTCTAGGCTCTTCAGCTCCTGGTTCTTCAGCTCCTGACTCTACCGAAGAAGATCCAGCCTCGACCAAGGAAGATCTCGACTCGTCCAGCGCCGCAGAGGTCTCTATCTTTACAGAGGGTCCCAGCGCCGCATACGCCCCCACCACCACATAGGGTCCCTGCACCGCAGACGCCTCTATAACCACAGAGGGTCCCAGCGTAGCAGATGCCTCTACCTCCATAGAGAGTCCCAGCGCCGCAGACGCCTCTACCTCCACAGAGGGTCCCAGCACCGCAGACGCCTCTACCTCCAAAGAGGGTACCAGCACCGCAGACGTTTCCTCAACACCAGACGTCTCCTCTACGCCAGACGTCTCCTCAACGCCAGACGTCTTCTCAACGCCAGACGTCTCCTCAACGCCAGACGTCTCCTCAACGCCAGACGTCTCCTCAACGTCAGGCGTCTCCTCAACGCCAGGCGTCTCCTCAACGCCAGGCGTCTCTTTAACGCCAGACGTCTCCTCAACGCCAGACGTCTCCTCAACGCCAGACGTCTCCTCAATGCCAGGCGTCTCCTCAATGTCAGACGTCTCCATAACGCAGACGTCTCCATAATACCAGACGTCTCCTCAACGCCAGACAACGCCTCTACGCCAGACGACGCCTCTACACCAGACGACACCTCTACACCAGACGACGCCTCTACGTCAGCACTACGTCTCTACGCCAGACTACGTCTCTACGTCAGACGACGTCTCTACGTCAGACGACGTCTCTACGTCAGACGACGTCTCTACGCCAGACGACGTCTCTACGCCAGACGACGTCTGTACGACAGATGACGTCTCTACGCCAGTCGATGCCTCTACGCCAGACGACACCTCTACGCCAGACGACGCCTCTATGTCAGACAACGCCTCTACGCTAGACGACACCTCTACGCCAGACGACGCCTCTATGCCAGAAGTCTCCTCAACGCCAGACATCTCCTCAACGCCAGCCGTCTCCTCAACGCCAGACGTCTTCTCAATGCCAGACGTCTTCTCAATGCCAGACGTCTCCTCAACGTCAGACGTCTCCTCAACGCCAGACGTCTCCTCAACGCCAGACGTCTTCTCAACGCCAGATGTCTCCTCAATGCCAGACGTCTCCTCAACGCCAGATGTCTCCTCAACGCCAGACGTCTTCTCAACGCCAGACGTCTTCTCAACGCCAGACGTCTCCTCAACGCCAGACGTCTCCTCAACCCCAGACGTCTCCTCAACGCCAGATATCTCCATAACGCCAGACGTCTCCTCAATGCCAGACGACGCCTCTATGCCAGACGACGCCTCTACACCAGACGACGCCTCTACGCCAGACGACGCCTCTACGCCAGACAATGCCTCTACGCCAGACGACGCCTCTACACTAGCACAACGTCTCTACGTCAGACGACGTCTCTACGCCAGACGACGTCTCTACGCCAGATGACGTCTCTACGCCAGACGACGTCTCTACGCCAGACAACGTCTCTATGCCAGACGACGTCTCTTCGCCTGCTGTCTTGTCAATGCCCGCAGAAGACTCTTTACTGGTCTCGTCGACGCTCGCAGAAGATTCTTCACTGGTCTCGTCGACGCTTGCAGATGACTTTTCACTGGTCTCGTCGACGTTCGCATAAGACTCTTCACTGGTCTCGTCGACGCTCGCAGAAGACTCTTCACTGGTCTCGTCGACACTCGCAGAAGACTCTTCACTGGTCTCGCCGACGCTCGCAGAAGACTCTTCACTGGTCTTGTCGACGCCTGCGGAAGGCTCTCCGCATGACTCCATGTTTCTAGATGACATCTTGCCTACCTTGTCGCCTGATGACGTCACTTCACTTGATGTCTCTTCTCCTGATGACATCTCTTCACGTCTCTACGCCAGATGTCTCCTCTACGCCTGACGACGTCTCCTCTATGCCTGACGACGTCTCATTGCCGCCAGCCGTCTCATCGCCGCCAGCCGTCTCATCGCCGCCAGCCGTCTCATCGCCGCCAGCCATCTCATCGCCGCCAGCCATCTCATCGCCGCCTGCCGTCTCATCGCCGCCAGACCTCAAATCGCCGCCAGACGGCGTCTCATCGATGCCCGATCACATCTCCTCGATGTCCGATCAAGTCTCAACGCTTGTCTCGATGCCTCCAGACGTCTCAATGCCTGTCTCGATGCCTCCAGACGTCTCAACGCCTGTCTCAACGCCTGTCTCAACGCCTGTCTCGACACCTCCAGACATCTCAACACCTGTCTCGACGCCTCCAGACATCTCAACGCCTGTCTCGACGCCACCAGACGTCTCAACGCCAGACGTCTCACCGCCAGACGTCTCTACGTTCGAAGGCTTTACGCTCGATCACGTCTCTTCGCCTGATACCCCTTCGCCACATGACTCTTCGATGGACGGTTGCTGGCCTGTGTCCACTGGTTCTGTGCCAGACGTCTCTGCGCCAGACGTCTCTACGTTCGCCGACTGCTCTACGCTCAACGAAAACTCTATGCTCGATCACGTCTCTTCGCCTGATGTCTCTTCGTTGCTCGTCTCTTCGCTGACCGATTACTGGTCTGTGACTGCTGCTTCCTCGCCAATGACCTCCAATGGACGGCCTCACGGTCGCCCGCCCGACGCATCTCAGCCTGATGGACCGCCTCACGGTCGCACGCCCGACGCATCTCGGCCTGTTGGTTGGCCTCACAGTCGCCCGCCCGACGCATCTCGGCCTGATAGATGGCCTCACGGTCACCCATCCGACGTATCTCAGCCTGATGGACGGCCTCACGTCGCCGGCCCGTCGTGCTCTTGCCTGGGAGACAGCATCCCGGCCGCCCGCCTGATCGACCTTTGCCTGATGTGTATCTCCTGGTCACCCTTTTTGAACTTTTGAGAGTTTCTTAGGTCTAGCTCTTTGTTTAGTTTCCATAGATTTTTCTTAGTCTTTGTGTTTGGTTTCCGTCATTTGTCTTTGTCTTTGTGTTTGGTTTACTTGGTTTGTCTTGGTCTTTGGGTTTGGTTTACGTAGTTTGTCTTGGTTTCTGCAGTTTTTGCTTGAAGTTTGGTCTTTGTGTTTGGTTGTGTTTCTTCCCAGGCCTCATCCTGCCGGTTTTTGGTTTCTTGTCCTTGTGTGTTCCTTGTGCCTCTTTGTCTTCCTTGTACCCTCCGTTCTTGCAGTTTCCTCCCTCCGCCCGCCCTGGGTTTTTTGGGGGTGTTTTCTTGAGGCCACCAGGGGGTGTCCTTGAGGGGGGTACTGTAAGGATGGCTCCATCTTGTGGCCATCCTTTGTCTGTACACCTTTCTCTTGTGTCTATGTTCAGGTGTTTTGAGTTGCGTTAATTACTATTTGGCTGTATTTAAGTTAGCGTCTTTGTCATTGTCTTTGTTGCGTCGTCGTTAGGTCTTCCATGTCTTGTTCCTGCCAAGTCTAGCCTGCTCAATGGCCTATGCAAGTTTATGCTGCCATGCAGCTCTTTGATTTCTTGTTTATTATTAAAGTGTTTATTTTTGTATATTTCTGAGTCTGAGTCCCTGCCTGCACAATTGGATTCGTACATGCCACTAGAGTAAATCCTGACATGGATGTTGTTATTTTTTTTGTCTTAAAAGTTCAGCCTAGTTCTGGAAACAAGCTTAAAGAACATTTGATCCTGTCTTAATCCAAATTTAAACATCCTTAAGTTTCATGGATAAAATGTAGATTTTCATCAACTTTATTACAGGTTGTTTTCTTTTCAATTAAGGATATTGGGGGCTGAATGGAGATTGTCACAGGGTCACGTTTGACCCTCAGGCC
>JBBPBX010029906.1:0-35571 GCA_038048925.1 Garcialebias charrua
CAGAACCCCTTTATTTATTTGTAAGTAAATGTTGTGAAGGATGAGGGATCCTGAGATGAGGGATGCTGTCTGGCTGAAGGAGTCCTATTGGGCCTTTATGGCATTTGGGACCCAGGCAACAGCTGATGGGTATTTGTTTATTTGTAAATAAATGTTTTATTTAATATTACTCCTGAGTTCTCAACTGCCTGCCTGCACCATTGGGTTTAACAGCACCAGGTTATGACATTAACAGGAAGAAATGTCCAGCAGATCCAGGCTTAGGACGAGCAGCTTTTACAAAAACAAACAAAAAAAGGAAAATTTCTGTTAAAAATTTGACCAAAAATAGGAAATTTTCCAAAATTATATACGGTAATAAAAATTAAAACATTTACATTAACAGCTTAAAAGGTTCAAATCAGGAAAGAAAAAGTTGATTAAAAAAATGAAGATGTCCAAAATGAATTTTTGTTTTTGACGTTTCAAGACTTCTGTGCACTTCTGTAGTCACTCTTGCCTGTCTGCATCACTCTAGCCTATTTGTATCACTCTCTTTTCTGTAAATGCCCCACTCGTCTGTATCACTCTCATCTGTCTGTATCAATTTCTCACCTATCTGTATCACTCTCACCTGTCTGTATCAATTTCTCACCTGTCTACATCACTCTCATGTGTCTATGTCACTCTTGCTTGTCTGTATCACTCTCACCTGTCTATATCAATTTCTTGCCTATCTGTATCACTCTCACCTGTCTATATCAATTTCTTGCCTATCTGTATCACTCTCACCTGTCTGTATCAATTTCTCACCTGTCTACATCACTCTCATGTGTCAGTTTCCCTCTGACCTGTCTGTATCACTCTCACGTGTCTATGTCACTCTTGACTGTCAGTTTCACTCTCAGCTGTCTGTATCACAATTGCTTGCCTGTATCATTCTTGTCTGTATCAATTTTACATCATGTGATCACTCTTACCTCTCTGTAGACTCTCAGCTGTCTGTATCACTCGTGTCTGTCTGTATCACTCTCATCGGTCTGTATCACAATCACCTTTTTGTATCACTTTCACCTGTCTGTATCACTCTAATTTGTCTGCATCACTCTTCCTAATCTGTATCATTCTTGTCTGTATCACTTTCATATCATGTGATCACTCTCACCTCTCTGAATGACGCTCAGCTCTTTGCATCACTCTAGCCTGTCTGTATCACTCTCATCTGTCTGTAACACACTCACCTTTCTGTATCACTTTCATCATTTGCCTTTTAATCTATCTGTTTTGCTACTTTGACATCGTTTATTAGAGTGTTAAAAAAATCTGTACGCCTCTCTTATGATTGCCTATTGTTGTTGCTGTTGTCATCATTCTTTGTTGAAATCAGGTCTCTCTTGTAAATGAGTCCTCGAGGCTCAATGGGATTCACCTGCCTAAATAAAGGTTGGATGAATCTGTCTGTATCACGTTTGTCTGCATCACTATTGTCTGTCTGTATCACTCTACCTGCCGGTATCACTCTCACCTGCCTTTATCACTCTTGTCTGTCTGTATCCCTCTCACCTGCTTGTTCCACTCTTGCCTGCCTGTTCCACTGTTGCCTGTCTGTATCACTCTCACCTGTCTGTATCATTCACCTCTTGTAATCACTCTCACCTCTCTATGACTCTCACCTGTCTGCATCTTTCTTGCCTCTGTCTGTATCACTCTCACCTCTCTGTGTCACTCTTGCCTGCCAGGTTCACTCTCAGCTGTCTGTATCACAATCACATGCCTGTATCTCTCTTATCTGTATCACTTTCACATCTTGTGATCACTCTCACCTCCCTGTATGACTCTCAGCTGTCTGCATCACTTTTGCCTGTCTGTATCACACTCGCCTGTCTGTATCACACTTACCTTTCTGTACCAGTTTAATCTGTATCACTCTCATCTGTCTATATCACACTCATCTGTCTGTATCACTCTCGTCTGTCTGTATCACTCTTGCCTGTCTGTATCACTCTTGTCTGTCTGTATCACGCTCGTCTGCCTATATCACTATTAGGGGTGTAACGGTACGCTAAAATCACATTTCAATTCGGTTCAGTTTCAAGGAGGGCTCGGTTCGGTTAATTTCCGGTACAAAAAAATACAAAATAAAGACTTACAAAATGTTTATTTTGAAAATATGCCAAGTAAACAATATGTTTGTATAAAAATAAATAAAAGCGACCCATTTGGATGATATTTTAAATAAACGGCACTCTTTACAATAAATAAACTATACTAACTAAGGGGTGGGCGATATGGCTCAAAAATTATATCGTGATATTTCAGAGCATTATCACAATACAGTAACGATAAATTTCGTGATATAACCAAAAAAATCCCCCAAAAAATCAAATGTATTTATTTGACAAAATTAACTTAACATGTTGCTTTGGAGTATTATGTATATAAAATAAAATAACAACAACAAGGGGTAATTTTACTGAAATTAAAAATTATCTGTTATTTAGATTGAAAAAGTTTTATCTATTCATGCAAGAATTACAGTATTCATTTTTATAAACTGATCTGTCTCTGCACACCCTGATGCATGCTCAATAAACCAGGTAGAAAAATCTAAAAAAGCTAAGTCTGGTCCTCTGGACAGCTTTTTTAGATGATCTGTCTCTAGCCGTTTTCGCATTGGCCAGCCCTCAATGGCCCGGGCCGTCCCTGGTTTGCCCAGAGCCCGAACTGGCCCGCCCGCGTTCATTACGCATTATGTAGAGAGCAAGCCTTGAAGTGGGTGGGGTGTTCTCTTGAAGTGGGTGGGGTGTTCACTTGACGTGGGTGGAGTGTTCTTGTGTGCGCGCTTACAGTGTTTTAAGAGAGGACACCCCTAAAAAAATTTGTTAGCTGAATATATATATTAGTTTTTCTGAGTTTAATTTTTGTTAATAACTGATTACAAATCAGCTTATGTATCAGCTTATGTTAGAACGTAAATAGCACGAAGCGCGCACCCATTTCCGCCTTTCCGCGTGACCTGAATGTCATTAAAATATAACTAATATTGTCTAACTCTTGCGCGCAGCCAGGGTTTTAAAATATAACTAATAATCTCTAACTTCTACGTGCAGCTAGAATGTTAAGAGGATTGAATCGTATATAGGTAAAGTGGACACCTAAAAAACCAGTCTGCCGCTGTAGCTCAGAGCGCTCGCCAACTGCTATTAAGCTCCTTTATCTTGACCGGGTGAAGCGGCTTCGCTTCCCACCTGGTACGAAGTAATTTTACTTTTTTTTTTATTGGAGTAAATAAAAAGGAGTTTGTTTGGTTAACACAACTAAGAACCACGGTGGAGATGGTTCCAAAACAAGGGCGGATCCCGGGCGGAAAAGGAAAATGCGAACACGCCGAACCCGGGTTAGAAGCAGGGTGGAGCCGGGGAGAGCCGGGGAGGGCTGGCCAATGCGAAAACGGCTTCTGATTACCCGACTCTTGGTCCGTGGAGCCGCGCGTGTTTGTAAAGACGGTTCAGCGGGGGAGACACACAGCACCGACTCTCAGAGCGGGGTGGGGGGGGGAGGCATTTGAGCTCTCTCTACCTGGAGTTTAAGCAGGGGGACAGAAGCTGAGAGAGACGCGATTGTTTGTTTTTAGCATTTTAGCTAGCAAGTATTGCACGCAGACTGGTGGAGGGGAGGTGCGCAGTTCAGTTTGTTGGTTTGAAGCGCTCGTTTGTTAAGGGGGCGGGGCACCCTTAAGTATTACGTCATGAAATTAGCATATCATGATATAACGTTTTTGCCCGGGCAAGCTTTTTATACCGGTAAAACCGGGAACAATATGATATGGCCCAGCTCTACTAACAATAATAAAAATCTTAATAAATACAATAACAGTCAGAACCAGAACAATAAGCAGCAGCAGACTGTTTACAATTTAACTAATCAAGTTTAAAGTTTTTGTCCAAAAAGACCAACTTGTCCACATTTTCTGTCAAAAGCACAGATCTAGTTGCAGTGAATAATCTCAAGCGGTGGAGAAAACCACTCAATAACAACAGGTACCAGGAATAAAGAGGTAGCACTTTGCTAATTTTGCAGCGTGGCTGTATTTGGCCTCATTACTCACAACCTCTTCTTGGACCTGCTCCCCCAGGTGGAAAAGCTCAGAGGTTAGTCATCACAGACTTCTTAGCTGGAGGTGATCTCAGGTGGATTTCCCCGAAGAGGAAGAAGACAGCTGCTATCTCTGTCCCAGACTGGAAATAAAACACAAAGAGGTAATAAAAATGAGTTAATAAGATTATAATTTTAAATTTAAAAAAGTTAATTAGATAATATTAATAAAATAACAATACCTCTTCTTGAACGGTTGTTATGAGGTGGTTGAATCTCTCTGTCACCATCATCGTCATCATCAGGGCAGGGCTTTAATCAGCTCGAGGGCTTGTTGACAATATCAGTTTTAGCTTTTTCATAAAATGCTGAACTTTTTGACTTAAGTGTTGACGTGATGGATGTTGTAGCGAGGCTCAAGAACTTTAAAGCCGGAGCATCAACAACATTCAGACGTAGATCCAGAGCTTTAAAAACTCCTACATCTTGTGTTACTGATCTGGACCAATCTGAATTACCTGATAAAGGTTGTTTACATGCTGCTGTTATTGGTCTTTGCAACAAGCTGCTTTTCTTGCTTGTAGAAGAGACGTTCAAATTCGGATCATGTTGTTTCAAGTGCGTTAACAAGTTAGACGTGTTGGCTGCTGCAGATCCAATCCCCGTGAAACAACGTCGACTCACAGCTTTGGATTTGTTCACTCGTCTTTTAACAAGAAAGACATAATGTTCCTAAACAGGAGGCCGCAACTAGATGCTAGGCTGCTAATGCTACGCTGCTGCAAGATAATAGTGCAGTGCTGAAACACGCTTAGGAATTTTAGTTCCACAGCGCATAATCTCCTGTTAATAAAATTTAATGAGTGACAAAATGGCCGAAACAGTATGCACATGGACGAACCAAGCATGCCGTACCAAAACGGTTCGGTACACCCACTTGTACCATTACAAGTCAAGTTGACTTGACAAGTCAAGTCAAGTCAAGTAAATGTCTGATATTAATGTTGTTATTGATCTCAGGGATTCAGCCAAACCCAGGGCCAATCACTAACTACTGTACACCTAATGAGTTTAAAAATATTTCAGGTCTCCGTTTTCTGCATGTAAACGCTCGTAGCCTTCTAAAAAAACTTGATGAACTGAAAATCCTAATCACTTCTTCTGGGGCAGATGTGATCGTTATCTCTGAAACTTGGCTCAAAAAATCTGTTTTGAAAAATGACCTGGCAATCAATGAATTTAAGATCTATCGTTGTGATCGTAATACAAGGGGAGGTGGAGTCGCTATTTACATCAGAGACTCTTTGGCTGCCAGGATTGCATCTAAAAAAACAATCGCAAACCAGTTTGAGGCTTTAGCTGTGAACATCACTTTGAAAGGAGGTCAGCCCTTAACTGTTGTTGGATGTTATCGTCCCCCCTCCGCAACACCTGAAGCTCTGTCTTCCCTGACTGAATTCATAGGAAATTTAAAACACAATGAGATTGTTATGGCTGGAGATTTCAACATTGATTGGAATGAGTCGACCCCCCTCTGTGATAAATTCAAGGAATGTTGCCTATCTCTCAATCTAACACAACTTATCGATTCTCCCACCAGACCAAACATAAAATGTCCCGAAAAATCTTCTACCTTAGATCTGTTTTTCACAAATGCTCCTCACAAATTTCCTGGTATAGGTGTATTTGCTAACGTTTTGAGTGATCATTCCGTAATAGCAGCTCTTAGATCTACTAAACTTCCACCTGCTAAGCCCAGAATAATTCAAAAAAGGGATTTGAAACGTTTCAGTGAACAGTCATTCCTTTGGGATCTATCCCACTTTGATTGGCAACGTATCCTACAAATCAATGACGTGAACACCGCTTGGAACTATTTTCATAATAGTTTCATTTACTTTGTAAACAAACACGCACCTTTCCGGCAGTTCAGGATAAAGGGCCGTGACAGCCCCTGGTTTACTCCTGAACTAGCTGATCTCCTGCACTGGAGAGATCATCTTTGGGCCGCAGCAAGAAAATCACACTCAGACACTGATTGGTTGAAATTTCGGCAGCTAAGGAATAAATGCACAACTGCCATCAAAGCCGCAAAACGTAACTACTTCTTATCTCAGACCTCCAAAAATCTAAACGATCCTAAAAAATTCTGGAAAACCATTAAATCTCTCTCAGGCACCCCCCAATCATCTGACCTCCCATCACAATTTCTTGTTGACTCTGTTCCTGTGTCAAATAAGCACGAGATCCTGAACTGTTTCAATAAACATTTTGTTGCTTCTAGTTCATTATTTGACACAGTTACAAACGGAAAATCAGCCACTTTATCTAATAATCAAACTTCTACAAATCAAATCCCTCCTACAAGTCAACCATCTGTTAATCACACCTTCTCTTTTTCTCCGTTCTCAGTCAGTGAGGTAAATAAACTGTTAAATGATCTTGATCCAAAAATCTGCAGGTCCAGATGAACTTCCACCTTATTTCTTAAGGCTGGCTGCTCATATCATCACAGTCCCTGTGACCCACATCTTTAATCTGTCCATAAGCCAAAACACCATTCCGGATGCTTGGAAAACAGCCTTTGTTCTTCCTTTGCTGAAGGGAGGTGACCCCACCTCACTGAACAATTATCGACCGATCTCTAAACTCTGCATCTTAGCCAAGGTTCTAGAAAAACTGATAAACTCTCAGATCAAAAATTATCTGGACTCATTTAACATCTTACCTCTTCATCAATCTGGTTTCAGGAAAAAACACAGCACAACAACTGCTTCTCTGAAGGTTCTGAATGATGTTGTTGAAGCATTGGATGCTAAGGACTATTGTGCTGCACTTTTCTTAGACCTGTCTAAAGCTTTTGACACTGTGGATCATAACATCCTGTGTCATAAGCTCTCAGAAATCGGTTTCTCTGATCACACCATCGGTTGGTTTTCTAACTATCTTTCCAATCGGAGGCAATGTGTTCAACATAACGGTACTTCTTCCAGCTATTTAACAGTTAAAAATGGTGTACCACAAGGCTCAGTTTTAGGACCCACTCTCTTTACAATCTACATAGCTAATGTAGGTCACTGCATCCCTGATGCATCCTTACATTTCTATGCTGATGATACAGTTGTTTACTGCCGAGCTAAAACAGTAGCTAAGGCTTTCCAGTTACTGCAATCCGCTTTTGACATCATCCAGTCAGATTTGTTCCGTCTCAAACTTGTCCTAAATGCTGATAAAACAAAAGGGATGTTTTTTTCAAATAGGAAGGCGGTTCCAGCAGATCCTCCTCTGATTTTATCTTCAAATGGTGTCCCTATTGAGTTTGTTGATTCCTATAAATATCTGGGTATCCTGATCGATTCACATCTCTCTTTTAAACTCCACGTGGAAAACCTAGTGAAGAAACTGAAAGTTAAACTGGGTTTCTTTTTCAGAAACAGATCATGTCTATCACTGAATGTTAGGAAACGCCTTGTGTCTGTGACTTTCCTTCCCTCCATTGATTACGGTGACATTCTCTACATGAATGCTCCTACAAGCACCCTGCGGATGTTGGATGTTGTCTATCATGGTGCACTAAGATTCATAACTGGTTGTGATTATCGTACCCACCACTGCACCCTGTATTCACTGGTTAACTGGACATCATTAACCTCACGCAGACTCTTCCACTGGTACATTTTCATCTTTAAATCACTTCTTGGTCTGCTGCCCTCATACATCTCCTCCTACATGTCTTTGCGTGAGTGCAGCTACAGTGTGCGCTCTCAGGACATGATTACCTGCAGTGTTCCGTCAGTGAGGACTGAACTTGGAAAAAGGGCCTTCTCCTACTCCGCTCCTGCTTCATGGAATATCTTACAAAAAGATCTGAAGCTCTCGACCTTGACTTCTCTAAATGGTTTTCAGAATCTGTTGGAATCCTGGCAAAAACCAATGCAGATTTGTTCCTGTCTTTGATTTTATACGTCTACCTTATAATGTTTTGCTAGTTTTTTGATACTTTGTTAAAAAAAAAAAACTTTCTTTTGTTTTTTTTCTCTCTTTTGTTTTCTATTGTTTATTTGTTTGTTTGTTTATTGTTTAAGGAAATTCTACCACTGCTGTTCATTGTTCTTTAGTTTTAGCAGGTCGCTTTCGTAAATGAGCCCATGAGGTTCAAAAGATTTACCTGACTAAATAAAGGTTGAATGAATGAATTACACCCCTAACCACTCTCCCCTGTCTGTATCACTCAACTCTTATGATCACTCTCACCTCTCTATGACTCTAACCTGTCTGCATCTTTCTTGCCTCTCTGTATCACTCTCACCGCTCTGTACAACACTTGTCTGTCTGTATCACTCTTACCTTTCCGTATATGTACCACTTGTCTGTATCACTCTCACCTGTCTGTGTCACCCTTGCCTGTCTGTATTACTCTCATCTGTCTGTAACACTCGTTTTTCTGTATGACTCTCCTCTGTCTGCATCACTCTCACCTTTCTGTATCGGTCTCACCTGTCTGTATCACTATTACCTGTTTGTATCACTCTAACTCTCTGTATCACTCTCATCTTCCTGTATCACTCTCACCTGTCAGTATCACGCTTGCATGCTTTATCAGTCTCGCCTGTCTATATCACTCTCACCTGTTCGTATCACTCTCACCCTTCTACATCACTCTCACCTGTCAGTATGTCTCTCACATGTCAGTATCACTCTCACCTGTTTGTATCACTCTAGTCTCTTTATCACTCTCACATGTTTGAATCAGTCTCACCTGTCTGTATCTCTCACCTGTTTGAATCACTCTCACCCTTCTACATCACTCTCACCCTTCTACATCACTCTCACCTGTCAGTATGTCTCTCACATGTCAGTATCACTCTCACCTGTTTGTATCACTGTAGTCTCTTTACCACTCTCACCTGTTTGTATCACTCTCACATGTCTGTATTCATTCATTCAACCTTTATTTATACAGGCTAGCCTCGTTGAGCCACGGGGACTCATTTACAAGAGGGACCTGTCTCACTCACACCCAGGGTCAATTTAGAGTTACCAATCAGTCTATCATGCATGTTTTTGGACTGTGGGAGGAAACCGGAGCACCCGGAGAAAACCCACACACGCACGGAGAGAACATGCAAATGTAAGAATTCATGAGGAGGTCAATATTAATACTGACCTCTTTATCCTTAATTAATCTACTTATTCAGATTGAATAGTAAATTCACGGATTCTGTTCTTTTTCAGTTTACCCAATATCTCTGTGATCTTTATGATGGATAAATAAACAGAGCCATTAAGTGACAAAGACGTTAACTTAGTTTGATATGTCAAAGAGACACTATCATTTATTTAGAATAAATCAACTAAATTAACACCATTACACTTGATTGACATGATTTCACTTTCTTTCAATTTAAAACGTCAGCACACTTAAATTCAACACAACAGACATAAATATTGGATGTTAACATATTTAGTCTGTGGGCTCTTTTAGCTTAAAAATATAGTTTCCAGCTTAGATAGAGAGGGGAAAGAGTAGGAGGAATAAGAGGTTGGAGAGATTAAGTTATTTATCTCGAGTGTAACCAGAGATGACACTTTCCATCCGACTTCGGCTAAATCCCAGGTACGTTTGTAAACCGCTCTTTACCTTTTGACGATGCGTCTGATAAAGATATTGCCAGCCTCCCAGGTGCACAGAGTCCTTCCGGCCCTCGTACGTCTGAACTGGTCGTTTACTTCCAACGTCTCCTCGGATCCGCGTCAGCCGTCAGAAACATGTGGCAGCTTCTGGCTGACTTCAAGACGAGATGTTTCTCAAAGAAAGTTCATTAAGAACTTTGGAGCTTTTGCTCGGGGAACTGGATGGAGGCGTCCATCAGTTCTAGCTGACAAGTTAGTCTTTGGCTCTTGACCAAGCTTGACCAGCTGCAAGGCAGAGAGCTTTCAGGTCTCCGTCCATTCAAACTCTCTGTCCATTCAAAGACTGCGTAGACTCATAACAGCCTGTTATCAGTCCTTAGCTGAAGACGCCGGTCGTTAGCTCTTGACCACACGTGTCCAGCTCTTGGGAAAGTTCACATCTCTTGCAAGTTCCCAGCAACTCTCGAGCGTTCTCGCACAGTTTGAACTTAAAAAGACAGGAACACAGAGAGGAGTTCACTTGCCTTATCATACCCAAGGTTAAAGCCAGAGCAGAGGGAAATGTTTAGGAACAGACAGAGAAAGCTGGAGCCTTGTTCATGAAAAACAACTGATTAAACTGTCTTCTTATTTCTAAACAAAACAGTCGGGTCTCTGTGACCCGATATTTCCCTTTAACACAGCAGTGGACACAGTTTAACTCTCACAGAATAACACAGCTTAAAAAGCACACATCATGAAAATGACAAAAGTTATTCTTTTGATCACATTAGAATAAAATCAAAGATAGAAATAGTCTCTTTTGGTGACTATATTTATCAGATTATAGCTAAATGAATGATTTTGTAGTAAATGTCTTGCTTCACTGAGAGGTCAGTAAAGGTCATCACTGGACAGTTCAAAAGTACACAGGTGTCTTAAAAGTGGACAAGGTCATGTCCACTACATCTCCCCCCTTTTGGAAGCCATCGCCAGTCCTTGGGGATGGGGTCCAACACGAAAGGAAACCTTGAACTGTCTTTGATCTTGAAGTAATCCAGCAAGTGGAAAAGAAAAATCAAAAATTATAATCCCATAAAGTTTTGGAAATTCCATACTGTTCAGAGGTAATCCCATTGCGAAAAGCTTTTAATCCTTCGGAAAACAAAGTCTGTTAACTCTTGGAAAACAAAGTCTGTGATCCTTTGGGAAACAAAGTCTTATAATCCACAGCGGTAATTCCATAGCAGTAATTCCACAACGATTAGCTTTGTTGATTGATCAGCACCAATTGTTTTCATAATCAGCATGTAGAGGGGATCCCTCGATTGACGCAGAGGAGGCGGCCCTTGGACGAAGGTTGAAGACCAAGCGTTGGAGCTGCAGGTCCCACATCGAAGGTTGTTGGCTGGTTGGTTTCCAGTCAGTGCCACTCTGGTTCTATGTGTCATGCAATTATGTGGATTTTTAAGGTGGGCTTATGATTGGGATTTTACATTAAGCCTTACCTATATGCACCTGGTATGTAAGCTATCATGGTTTAGATCAGCTACACTTACCAATTAAGGGGTGGATCAATTCTGTAAATTTAGATATAGGGATTTGTACCTATAAAATTTTGGAGGGCTTCTGTAACGAAGGCCTCTAATTCCAAACTATTCCTCCATTCATTACTTAGTTTAGGTTAAACTAAAATAGAAAAATGAAATATAGTTTGATCTAAATGTCTGTTGTCTTTTAGACGAACGACGTAGGATTTGGTATTCCTAATCAATTTTGAAGTCTATGGCGAGACTCATCAAAATGAATAGATAATCTAAAATAGAAACGATCGGATCGGTTCAATTTAGAAATTGTGAGGCCAGTGTAGTTTATGGTACCTTGAGTAACTTTAAACTACATTGACTCTTTGACGATTGAGATTTAACAAAACGAACTGCATGTTGGCATAGTTAAATCCATATCATTCATTAACCAATGTTAATACAAAACCTTTTTGGCTGGGAGTGTTCAGAACCAAACAATATCTCAACTAATGACAACAGTAATGACTAAACAACAAGGAAACAACGTTTCACTGCTTCGACACACTCTTGTCGTCAGATTCCAAAGTGCAACACACAAGAAAAACAGGTCTCAACTTTATGACCGAGGTCAAATTAAATCTCGTGGATTTAAACGGTTGTTAAGGTTAGTTTTTTGTTGTGGGTTTTAGGCTTAGCGTTTCTAAGTTCAAATTGGACAATGCGACTTATAGGGTGGGAAAGTACGGTAGTTTAAACCTGATTAGTTTATTTACTAACTTGTGTTTGGACGACCTTATTATCCCATGAAGTCGGTGTAGTTTGTGAGATCTTTGTCTTTTGTGGAGTCATTGAACGCCTTGTAAGGTTTGATCTGATTTCGATGTACCCATTTAGCAATTGGCTCTTTGCGGCCTTTGCTGATTTTGATTTCGTAGACGACTGAGGACACTTTGTCTGTTATCAGATGAGGTCCAGTCCACCTGGGCATTAGTTTGCGGGCGAGAGTTCCGGTCTCGGACTCTCCTTTCCCGGTTGCTGGGGCGAACGTATAGTACCAGACTCTGTCTCCCACTTGGAGTTCATTGTGAGAGGCCTTTTGGTCATAGTACGCCTTACGTCCTTCAGCAGATCTTTCCAGGTTTTTCTGGGCGAAAGCAAAAGTGTTTCTGAGGTGTACATTCAAATCTTTGTCTTTGGCATGGCCTAACATCACCCCCCTTTGGTCATGGGGGACCACGAACACAGGTGAGGACGTCCGTCCATGGGCACAAGTTAGGATGCCACCGTTTAGTTTAAGCTGTTCGCGCAGCTGAGAGAAGACGGTACACAGGAATCGTTTAGGATTTGGCCAACGTATCTTCTTACGTTTACCTCTTTCCGTGTAATTCAGGTGTGTCACAACTGTCGGCGCAATCGCTGGTGTGTCTGATTGTACAGACTGCGACGGGTCACTGTCGTTGTGTGCGTCTTCCCACCTCTCGACTGAAGAGAGGCTCTTTGAGTCGGTAAAAACTATGTCATTTCTGACTAGTTCTAGACTCAAATGCTCCTGAACCAAGGTTTCATTGAAAGCTTGGCTGATAGCCGATTTACCTGTCCCAGGGGACAGTACAGCAGCCTCGGTGTGGGGTCCTTGGATCTCCACACCTTTCACTACCTGTGGTAGGTAGTGGTCAGGGAGTGCTGAATGTGTCAGCTCACAGAGGAGGTTCTCTTGTTGGGCCAGAGATTGGTCCAACTTTTGGGTCTCTTCTGTCTCACCTGTAGTTGAAGGTTCACTTACCGGGCTTGTGACCACGGTTGGGGAGTCCCTCGTGGCCACTGCGGTACCTGCGGTTAGGCAGTCTGTACCACAACGAGGAGGCACTTTTATTGGCAGGGGTTTTCTCACTGTTGCCCACATTTCCTGTTGACCATAATCTATAATCGCGTTGAAGCGGTTTATAAAATCTTGGCCAACCAAAAATGGGAATGAGTCAAGTGTAGACACGTACACCGGGTGGTGTAGTGTCATTTCGCCAATCTTCATGTGAACCATAGCCATAGCTGTTAGGGTTGTTCCCGTCTCTGCGAGACCCTGTAGCTTAATAGCACATTTCTCAAAGGGTATTTGCCTGTCAACACCGTTAGCGGCGGTCCTCAGCTCCTCGAACAGCTTGGCCGACATAATAGTTATATCAGAACTGCCATCCAGGAGGGCTTCACGCTCAAGGACACCTTCCAGTGTGATAGGCAGGTAAGCTTTCTTAGCCACCCCCCTTTGTATAAAGTTACACAGAAACCTCACAGGTCTTGGCCCACGTTTCTGTTCACGTGTGACTCTGTCTGTGTAATCTTGCTTACTGTCAGCATCTTGTTGGCTGTCAGCATCATGACCTTCAGGATGTTGTTGTGTGTCAGCAATTGGTTTGCTGTCAACATCCATGGCAATGTAGGTAGTAGTGTGCGCTGAGTTAACCATGTGCTCTGAGTTATCAAAGACAAGGTCACTCAATGTACCAGTTCGGTCATCCTCTGTATCATTCAAGTTTTCAAACAACCAACTTATGTCCACTATCTCCTCAGAGCATAGAGGTATGTTGCCTTTTTTCTGGAACTCCTGTGATTTTCTGCTACTCCCGGACTGTCCAGTCCGCAGTGCAGGGGCAGGAGCTTTGCTCGGTGTAGACCGCGGAGGGTCACTTAAAGAGCGGGCGTCCACCGTTTGTGGTTTTTTGCTTATCTCGGGCAGCTTCGTCCGAGGTGCAGGGACAGGGCGTGTGCTCCTTTGAAATCGTTTCATGTACTCTGGGTCTTGTCTGAGCCACTCCGGCTCATTGTTCCAGCGGGCAGGTTCCTGTTGTGGTTTGTTAGTTTGAAAAACATGTTTCTTCTCGCCTTTTTTAGGAGGGGGAGTTGATGAACTTGTCCCTTCCAGCTCCAGCGAGTGGGATTTGACCTTTTTTTGGTAATGTAGTTCACGCTCTGGTTTTGTTTTTAACCAGATCGGGTCAGGGAGTTGACGAACATCAAAACCATTTATAGCACGCCGTTTTATTTTTAATTGCTCAATCTCACTTTTTAACTCAAGTTGTTCTTGTTGAAAACTTTCTTTTCTGCGAATGTTATCTTGCCTGAACAATTCAAGTATTTCTGTGTGCAGCTGTAAAGCTTCATCACAGTCGTTATCTCCCATCTTTTTGTTTTGATTTTGTTTGATCTCACGTTTTAACTTAAGTTTTTCTTGTTGAAAAGTTTCTCTTCTGCGAATGTTACTAAGCCTTAACGATTCAAGCTTTGCTGTGAGCAGCTGTAAAGCTTGATCATAATTGTTATCTCCCATCTTTTAGTTTTGATTTTGTGTGAAAAAAATCAAAAGATTGTTCTCATGTTAGTGTTTGCAAATAAATATTCACTTTTAATGTAGCACTGAGTCAAATAAACTAATCAGCTGAGGTTTACGCGTTTCACTGTGTAATAAGTATTCATAGGTACCTTATTTCAGGTTTTTACCCTCAATGAACTTTGTAAAAGTTAAATGCACTCTTGCAGTGTTAACTTTAAAATAGAACTTACGTTCAAACAACAGTTACTAACTAACCCAAGCAGCCTGATTTCCGTTTTTTCTTACTCAAACGCTTATAAAAGAGGGCTGACTTAAATGCAATGACTTCACTAAAATGTGACAGGATGCTGCTTGAGCATGCCTTTAAAAAGATGTCTTGCAGTCTCAGTGAAACTGATTTTGTACTGCATTTGACAGTTATCAGGAGTGAAAAAGGACGTTCCGTTCGTTATTTTAAACAATTTTTTATTTAAAATAAACGAGTGTTCGTGCGCTCAGCATAACAGTACAGTACAGTAATGATTGTGCACAGAAAAACGTTAAAAATGCCAATTTTAACTAAAAGTGTACAGATGTACACACCAATTCTGTTTAAAATTCAGAGATGTGAAGAGCATAATGTGGAAATGCTCTGTTCTCCATCATTTTTTTTTTATTTAATTTGAAAATCAAATAAAAAATGCCTTTTTGAGTGTTATTTTAAATATCTTCAGTATTTAAAATGAGCACAAATTGTGTGTCTGTACCTCTGTTATACTAAAATTTGTATTTAGAATAAACAGGAGTTTTTGTTTGTGTACAGAACAATTTTAAAAGCTGGTAATTTCACCATAAAAATGCTGACTTTTTTATGATGTTTTTGAGAAAACTCATCTGTCAACGTCTTTTAACCAACAGGGGGCAGCTTTGAGTCTTAATTTATCACGTGGAGACTGATTTTTTCATTCAGTATTTAAACTAAAACTACCTTTTAGAGTTAGTTTCTAGTGTGTTCGTGATAAACGCTCGAACTGCGGTCTTGTCAGAGACAAATTTATGTTGTTAGACAGTTTAGATGGCTTAAATTGAGTTTTTTAAACTTTTAGTGAAACCACTTTTCACCGTGTGTGTGTGAACTGCGTCTGCTTGTCACTCAAAGTGCATCAGGAAATGACGACACAAATAGGCGGGTCGACGCAGCGCGTCACCAGCTCTGCTGTGCTGAGCGAGGCGGAGCTCGCTACACAGATACGTGACGTCAACCAATCAATCACAGCGGTTGTAGTTCATTCCAAGCATTCATGGTAAATGTAGTTTTTCTTACCTTCGACCAATGTAGTACCGGAAATGACGACAAAGTGGGTTGGTCGCAACGGCGTGCGTTCCCACTACAGCGAATCAGCGCTCGCTACGAGTGATTGACAGCTCACAGCTCTCGTTTCATCCAATCACAGCTCATAAACAAACGTGTACTAGGACACGTAGCTCTTTAACGTTAGCTTAGCACAACAGAACACAACTTTATAGACTCGTAACCAACTCAAACGCTTCGAATTAACTCCCCAAAACTCTGAAACGTGGCAATCACATTTAAAACAGGCACGACTAAGCTACGCTCAGTAACCAGCACGTCAACTGTAACACGACACGGACTCCCTCGGAGCCGCGTTCAGGTCGGTTCCGTCCACTTTAAAGGAGCAGAACTCGGGTTTCAGAACCACTATCCGACACCGTTCTAACAGTAATATGCTTCTATGACCTGCTCCAACATGTAAAATACCAGCACAGCAATCTTGTAGATGTTAAATTAGCTTTTCAGGCAATTTGACTCGGCGGTCATTTTGCAGTGAGATTGCCTCAGCTTGTGCAACGTAATCTGGACCGGGTCCTTATCAGAACCACCAGACACTTCCCACACAGCGAGACAGATCCCCACCAAACTACTTATAGCGTTTCAAAAGTTGAACAAATAACAATTTCAGCTTCAAATGTCATTAACTGCAGTCCTGCAATCGTTCTGAACACTTTTCCAGCCAAAATAATTAATCTGTTAGAGTCTAAAACTTGGATCCTATTATGCAAACATGACGTTACAGTTCATGACTGAGACCACAGATATCAATAAACTTTCAGAACCACGTACGAGGCCACCAGATGTAAGGGGTTATGAGGAGGTCAATATTAATACTGACCTCTTTACCTTAATTAATTTACTTATTCAGATTGAATAGTAAATTCACGGATTCTGTTCTTTTTCAGTTTACCCAATATCTCTGTGATCTTTATGATGGATAAATAAACAGAGCCATTAAGTGACAAAGACGTTAACTTAGTTTGATATGTCAAAGAGACACTATCATTTATTTAAAATGAATCAACTAAATTAACACCATTACACTTGATTGACATGATTTCACTTTCTTTCAATTTAAAACGTCAGCACACTTAAATTCAACACAACAGACTTCAATATTGGATGTTAACATATTTAGTCTGTGGGCTCTTTAAACTTAAAATAGTTTCCAGCTTAGATTGAGAGGGAAAGGGAAAAGGAGGAATAAGAGGTTGGAGAGATTAAGTTATTTATCTCGAGTGTAACCAGAGATGACACTTTCCATCCGACTTCGGCTAAATCCCAGGTACGTTTGTAAACAGCTCTTTACCTTTTGACGATGCGTCTGATAAAGATATCACCAGCCTCCCAGGTGCACAGAGTCCTTCCGGCCCTCGTACGTCTGAACTGGTCGTTTACTTCCAACGTCTCCTCGGATCCGCGTCAGCCGTCAGAAACATGTGGCAGCTTCTGGCCGACTTCAAGACGAGATGTTTCTCAAAGAAAGTTCATTAGGAACTTTGGAGCTTTTGCTCGGGGAACTGGATGGAGGCGTCCATCAGTTCTAGCTGACAAGTTAGTCTTTGGCTCTTGACCAAGCTTGACCAGCTGCAAGGCAGAGAGCTTTCAGGTCTCTGTCCATTCAAACTCTCTGTCCATTCAAAGACTGAAGCGTTTCCGCACAGTTAGAACTTAAAAAGAGACTTAGAGAGGAGAGAAACTTGTCTCTTTTTCATTGGTCCACTTGTTATCACTATTCAAGGTGAAATTCAGCACAGAGAAGGAAATTGTTTAGGAAAAGTATCTGAGTGAGAGACTTTCAGACGCTAGATGAGAGTTTTAGCTGAAACTCGACAAAAACAATTTCAGTGTAAGTCAGTTTGACATTTTAGCTGAACTTTGACACCTTTTCACTTGCAGAAATGACACATTGATGTTTCACATTTAAAGAATAACAGCATATAACATATATCATGAAAATGACAAAAGTTATTCTTTTGATTACATTAGAATAAAATCAAAGGTAGAAATAGTCTCTTTTGGTGACTATATTCTGATTACAACTAATGGAATGATTTTGTGATAAATGTCTTGCTTTACTGAGAGGTCAGTAAAGATCATCTCTGGACAGTTCAAAAACCTTAATTTGACTCTGGGTAGGTCCACTACAACAGCAATAGACAATCATAAAAGAAAGCGAGTAAATTGAGAAGCATAAATAAAAGAAAAATGAAAGAAAATGGTATTAAAAAACAAAACAAAAAACAGCTGGATTGTAAAGTGATGTAGAATACTAGAATACTAAAAACAGGAGCATGTCGGGCGGCCGTGGCGTAGTGGTAATGGCAGTCGTCCCCCGATCAGAAGGTTGGCGGTTCGAATCCCGGTTCCCCACACCATGTGTCGTTGTGTCCTTGGGCAAGACACTTAACCCCGAGTTGCTCCCGGTAGGACTGGAAAGCGCCTTGCGTGGCAGTCTGCCGCTACCGGTGTATGAATGTGTGTATGAATGGGTGGATGGTTGGTATTGTAAAGCGCTTTGGGGCCCCTCATAGGGAGCTGGAAAGCACTATATAAATAAGCTCCATTTACCATTACCATTTACATGTCTGTCTTGGTTTTTGCCATGAACTTAGCAGATGTTTGAAACCACTTGGGGAGGTCGAGGTTGAGCGCTTCAGATCTTTTTGCAAGGTGTTCCAGGATATAGCGGAGTAGGAGAAGGCCCTTTTGCCAAGTTCAGTCCGCACTGAGGGAACACTGCATGTAATAATGTCCTGAGAGCACACGCTGCACTCACACAGAGACATGTAGGAGGAGATGTATGAAGGCAACAAACCAAGAAGGGATTTAAAGATGAAAATGTATCAGTCTGCATGAAGTTAAGGATGACCAGTTAACCAGTGAATACAGGGTGCAGTGATGGGTACGGTCAGTTATGAATCTTAGTGCACCATGATAGACAGCATCCAACACCAGCAAGGTGCTTGTAGGGGTGTTCATGTAAATACTGGTAATGACTGCTGCTGTCACACAATCCAATTACCAAATATATCAAATTTACAACATATTTACAGGAGTGCTTTCGCAGGAAAAAGAATGTTAATGACTGAAAATAAAGTCGGGAAGTAGAATAAATGCTTTAGTGAACAGCCAGTCGTGTGGATGTGGCCCATTTTGCTCCACAACGCTGTAGACTTCTGCCTCTATTTATGGGTTTGCAGCAGTGTAGCTCCAGCTACTGCTGCTCATCACTGCTCCCAACCCCACCCCTAACCTTCATCCTTTGCACCCCCTGTGATGTCCACTCGCATTAGGTTCACACACCCAGCACCAAGCCACACACACACACACGCAAACATACACACACACACACACACACATTTATACCGAGACCATAGAGCCATGGAAGGAAAGAGGAAGACCGAGAGCGACAGAGAGAAGGGCTTTTGCAGAGGGATGCACTCGTCCTTGAGAACTGATGAACCTCCTCTTCCTTTGACCCTCTTAGGAGCAAACATTGTTACCCTACACTGCAAGCATTGATGCTTCTTCCTAGACAGATT
Organism: Garcialebias charrua; assembly: GCA_038048925.1. Lineage (NCBI taxonomy): Eukaryota > Metazoa > Chordata > Actinopteri > Cyprinodontiformes > Rivulidae > Garcialebias > Garcialebias charrua. The sequence goes on from JBBPBX010029906.1 coordinate 19,417, forward strand.
TGGACCAACAAAAAAAAAAAGGATAAAACATTGCTTTAGCTATTTCAACTGCAAATGCTCTTGACTTTCTTTACATATACCTAAAACGTTCAATCCTATAAGCCCTTTTTATTTACTTTGTAATATATGCCATGCATTTATGTCCATCTGATGATGGACATGTCTGACTGCTATTTAATCAGAACTTCTCTCTGTCTTTTATTTCTTTCTCTTCACCCCTACTTTCTTATGTTCTGCTTTATCCCCCTTTTCTTCCTCATACTCATCTGACGGCTTACACATCTTCTCCACTTCACTCACACGCACACAAACGCCACACCAACACTCACCTTCCAGAGTCCCGGTCTAGATGTTGATGAGAATGGTACGTTGGACCTGAGTATGAGCAAGAGTCTGTGCGTCGGAGGTGCAGGGGACTCTGTGCTCACCCCACTAGAACCCATGTCCCCGCAGAGACAAGCCGCCCTGCTTGGCTCCCGCTGCTATGGCATGGGGGACGCCGCAGACTGCTGGGACCTGCCTGTAGACTACACCAAGATCAAACACATAGACGAGGACGATAAAGAGGTAAAGAGAAAATTCACAAGGACAGTTTTTTGGGGAATTCTTAGTGTCACTGCTGTAGGTATGTGGCCACAGTGCTGAGAAATTCACTGAGTGGTTTTAAGGCATTGCTGAATGTGGGTACAAATCATTTGATAGTGATAAACCCATAAGACTCCTCTCCTCTTTGCCTCATTACACTCCATAACAAATTCATTATCTCTTCAAAAACCTTTGACAATGCGAGGAGACAGAACTGATAAAAAAGCAAAGGAGAGAGGAATAGGAGAGGTTACAAACAGCAAACATTATTTGCGTTGATGATAATTGTACGGCAGCAGTTGCTGTTTTGGAGGCTGATGGAATACCATGCTTGTTCAAAGTGTTATCTCCCTCCTGCCATTGTGTCAACACAGTGTCTTCAAGTCAAACATTAACATTATCTTTTGGGGGTTTCTACCTTTTGGTCTGACTCACTTTAATTTTTGGAATCATTATAAAGTCATGGTGGGGATTTTTAAGGGAAAACCTAATGAATCTGCATAACTGATGTCAGCGACGCCATGCGCAGAGTTAGCAGCTCTGTTTGCACCATGCTCTCTGCATGCCGGCTTTCTGTTTTTTTTTAAATACTTTTTTCTCTTTTCTAAAATGAATTATGCAAAGTAGCACCTTGGGAGGGGATCGGAATAGCTCATCTCATCAAAGAACCGCTGGAAATCAATGCACCACTGCTGGGTGCGCCTGTCGGAGTGCACAGGCGCATGCATGTATAGCGCATGTGACTCTTTTCCTGTGTGAATATTCATAAGAGCGTGTCTGTACCCACGTCTCTTTGGGAGGGTGTCTGCTTGTGTTTGTGAGTCCCCAGCTCTAGCCTACTTTCTGCTCTGCATTTATGTACGCATGCACGTGTCGATCCCCTTCCAGCTTGCCGCTAATTGGGAAACTTGCTGGCAGCATCAAACAGTCTGAGACAGCTGGGTAATTTGGGCTGTATCTGGACTTTTCCCTTTATGGACATTACTGTACACACACTGTAAAGCATGGAAAAAAGGGGACAAGGATTTGCATCTAGTGTTGTCGTGCCCTGGCTGCATGCACTGCAGACAAAGCACAACTCAACCAACAGCGGTCTGACACCACACCACAGTGCCATCTAGTGACTTATTGCTTCATTACATAAGGCAACTCCCTGGATGCTCCATACCTTCACACAAACCCTGTGTGAACATGTATGAAACCACCTGCGAGCCTGCACACATCACTCATTCGGCATTATTTCCTCTCGGGTGTTCCATTTTCTAGCTCTGTTAGACCGAAAGACTGACTGGCTCAATAGTCACACTGGCTCACCCATTTGCATTCAAATTGACAAGTCTCTGTAGCCTGACTGCACATACAGTGTAGGTGTGTGTGGGAATGTAGACAAAGAGGTAAGGGAGGTGACAGGAATAGACTCGCTCATGCCAGTTTTATAAACCTTCAGATTGTAAAGTGCATGCAAATCTGGTTTTGTTGCAAACATTATTAAAAACCCTTCACTTTCTTCCTCCAACCCTTTATCTCTCCCTCCTCTCTTCAGCCTGATGACCTGGATCCTTTCCACGACCTGCTGGAGGATCGTTACACAGATGTTAGCATGCCCAGTCCCAAGCCCAAGTATGTCCAGTGCAAGGAGAGTAAAAAGGACCTGATAACGTAAGAACCCCCATCCTCTTCCCACCTGATCCAGCCTGCTTTGTCCCACTCATGCTTAGCTTAATTTCTTCCTTCATCCCTTTCTTCAGTTAACCTCTGTGAACCACCTCCCAGACCCCCCCACCCCTCCTGTGCTGCTGGCTTGGCTTGCTATGTGACTCTTATTTAACAGCTATCTGTACAAAACATTTCAGTCTGTCAGTGTCATTCCATATCGAGTGTAGCCGATCCCAGGAATCACAGTATAAATCACAGACAGTGAAGCTAAACTGGAAACAATGAAAACCAATAATGGAAGAAAAAAAATCCCCACCTCCCTTTCTTTATGTAATTTTTCACATTTTCTTCTCATTCCCTTTGGGCTTATAAATCTGTCTATTTTTCCGGTGGCAGATGTCCCACACCCGGGTGTGATGGAAGTGGTCACTTGACGAGCAATTTCGCCTCACATCGAAGGTGTGACTTCCTTTTCTCCTGGTGGATTCTGAGTCTATTTTACTTTATTGTTTTCAGCTTACCTCAACAATGCTGTCAAACATCCATAGGCAGGGTGTCTCTCCTCTCCGTTAGCCCTTTGATTATTGGCATGCAGAAGCAAGGAAAAGGAGAAAATTAATTAGAGACTGGATACATGATGATTTGCAGCTGAACTCCTGGATAAAGTTATTTCTCAGTGGGCCGTTTGCAAAGCCTCCTAAGCTGATGTTATTCAGTCCTCCAGGCCTTTCTCAAAGTCCAGTGCAGACTGTGCAGTTCCCATTCAGAGCAAGACATTTTTAGCTGAATTGCTGAGTGCTGCAGTATGATTTGAGTCTGCCAGGACCATACAATGTCAGATACAGCTACTTGAGACTTCCTGTGAAAAATCTCTCAATTCCAACTAAGTTTTGAGGTGAAAAAAATCACTCAATACAGATGCATTAACGGCTTTTGTGTCATTACTTTTAGATACTCAGAGGGTTAAACTTTTTAAATCAACTTTGTGCACTTGCATCATGGCTTTCCTACATTTTCTGGTTGTTGTATTTTTATGCATGTTTTAAGTGTCCATGTTAGAGTGGTTGGAGTGTATTTTTTAATTTGCGTTGTTGTGTTGGTGGGACTAATGCTAGGCTGATGTATTTTTCAGTCTCTCAGGTTGTCCTTTAGCAGACAAAAGCATTCGAAGTATGCTGGCCAACAACGCACAAGAGCTCAAGTAAGGTTTTTAAAGGGCTAACAGAAATGTGTTTGATTTGTTTGTGAGCTCCTCAATCTTTGCAATATCATTGTGCAAAAAAAATGTGGCTTTGTGAAATCAAAGACGAGCTGAGCTACATTTTATTGCACAAATGACATTTTTTCAAGGCTAATTTCTTCATGTGTTTTATTTTAATATTCTTAAAATCAAACAAGTCAACTGAAATGAACAATGATGAAAATGTTATATTGTTTTACTGATAATGCAGCTCCAATGTTGTTAAAAAAAAGAACATATTTTTTTCCTTCATTCCCCGAAACACACTTAGTTTATTTTGTCTCAGTCCCTCATTCACTGCCCTGCTGCCCTAAATACTGATTAGAGCACAAAATAAATATTAGTCAGTCGCTAAAAATATTCCCCCACAGATGGACCATTTTCTTTCTTCTTGGAAAAGTTAAACTAAAAGTACAGATGTGAAGTAAGGCAAACTGACAGGCTTTTGATTATGGGATTTCAAAGGATTTCACAACTTTATTTCTAAATATTCTATTAATAAGATTAGCACTACTTGAAATTAACCACCTGCAACATATGTTTTGAGGGTGATGGCCAAGTCTCAAACACGACTCCAGATACCATGTTATGCATTTTTAATGTATTAATTTCACTCAGTTTATTGTGAATGTGTTTGTGCAAGTAAAAAATATGCAGTCAAGGTCAAATTGAGACAAATAATAAACACACAAATTAATAAACAGCTCTGAACTGCCTGTCATGTCTCCATTGCAGTCCTGGCTTGTCCTCCCTTCTTTAATGACATCACCATGTAACATAATTACGGCCAATGGTGGACCAATTTGTTTAAAAGGGCAAATGATGTGCTGTGCTTCTTACAGAGAAAAGCTAAAGTAAAGTATTTAATATACAAAACATCAAAATATGTTTTATCAACATACAATGTGTCAACATTAAAATAAATTATAGTCAATACAAAAATAAACTTACACATCTGTAATTGAACATAATATGGATTTGTATCTTTATGTTGAAACGGGCCAGGTCGACACTATCATGGGTTTATTTTTGAGAAGAAACATTGAAGTCAAAGTAAAATTAAAGTAGCAAAATTAGCATTTATTGATGCTAAAGTTGTTCTTCAAGATTTTATGTGACCTGATAGCACTCAGAGTATATATTGGAGTTTTCTCGCTGCTATTACCACACCGCATTTTAGCTTACCCGGTAATATGTGTAAAATTATAGCCATTTATGTGGGTACTCAGATTGATCAGCTCTGGCGGCCCCTTCAATAAGGTTTACTCTAAAAGTTAATCAGCTGGACAGTAAATGGTAAATAACTCACAAATACTTAATTTTTTTTAACTTTTTAGTTTTTGTACAGCAGTTTACAATGTTTCTCTTTCACCTATTAACACAGAGAATTGTACAATGCTTTCCTTTGTACAGTGGGTTATGTCATATGTCATGCAATTATTATTTGAGAGTTTAACCAAAATATGTCTACTGGGAATATTTTGGTGACAGGCACAGGCAGACATGAAACAAAAACAGGAGGCAATTTCATTCTCACCCGCTGCCATTTAAAACACACAATAATAATTACAGGTAGTCCTCGACTTACGACGGAGTTCCTTACGCGGCGTTGTAACCCGAATTTTGACATAAGTCTCACATAAGGTGAGGGACGAGACAAAGCGCAGCCCACAAGACCCCTTATGATGAGTAATATAAATGGAAACAATGTTCCCTCGCCCGGACGCGGGTCACCGGGGCCCCACTCTGGAGCCAGGCCCGGAGGAGGGGCACGTTGGCGAGCGCCTGGTGGCCGGGCTTTCACCCATGGAGCTCGGCCGGGCACAGCCCGAAGAGGAGACGTGGGTCCCCCTTCCCATAGGCTCACCACCTGTGGGAGGGGCCAAAGGGGTCGGGTGCATTGTGGAATGGGTGGTGGCCGAGGGCGGGGACCCTGGCGGTCTGATCCTCGGCTACAGAAGCTGGCCATTGGGACATGGAATGTCACCTCTCTGGTGGGGAAGGAGCCTGAGCTAGTGTGTGAGGTTGAGAGGTTCCGGCTAGAAATAGTCGGACTCACCTCAACGCATGGCTCTGGCTCTGGAACCAGTTTCCTTGAGAGGGGTTGGACACTCTTCCACTCTGGAGTTGCCCCTGGTGAGAGGCGCCGAGCAGGAGTGGGCATACTTGTTGCCCCCCATCTCGGTGCCTGTACGTTGGGGTTCACCCCGGTGAACGAGAGGGTAGCCTCCCTTCGCCTACGTGTGGGGGGACGGGCTCTGACTGTTGTTTGTGCCTATGCGCCGAACGGCAGCGCAGATTACCCACCCTTTTTGGAGTCCTTGGAGGGGGTATTGGAGGGTGCGCCTCCTGGGGACTCCCTTGTTCTGCTGGGGGACTTCAACGCTCACGTGGGCAATGACAGTGAGACCTGGAGGGGTGTGGTTGGGAGGAACGGCCCCCCTGATCTGAACCCGAGTGGTGTTCTGTTGTTGGACTTCTGTGCTCGTCATGGATTGTCCATAACGAACACCATGTTCAGGCATAAGGGTGTCCATATGTGCTCTTGGCACCAGGACACCCTAGGTCGTAGTTCAATGATCGACTTTGTTGTCGTCTCATCTGATCTGCGGCCGCATGTCCTGGACACTCGGGTGAAGAGAGGGGCGGAGCTGTCAACTGACCACTACCTGGTGGTGAGTTGGCTCCGATGGTGGGGGAGGATGCCGGTCAGACCTGGCAGACCCAAACGTATTGTGAGGGTCTGCTGGGAACGTCTGGCAGAGTCTCCCGTAAGACGGAGCTTTAACTCCCACCTCCGGGAGAGCTTTGAACACGTTCCGAGGGAGGCGGGGGACATTGAGCCCGAGTGGGCCATGTTTCGCGCCTCTATTGTCGAGGCAGCTTATCGGAGTTGTGGCCGCAAGGTTGTTGGTGCCTGTCGTGGTGGCAACCCTCGAACCCGGTGGTGGACACCGGCGGTGAGGGATGCTGTCAAGCTGAAGAAGGAGTCCTATTGGGCCTTTTTGGCCTGTGGGACCCCGGAAGCAGCAGATAGGTACCGGCAGTCCAAGCGGCATGCGGCTCGGGTGGTTGCTGAGGCAAAAACTCGGGCGTGGGAGGAGTTCGGAGAGGCCATGGAGAATGACTTCCGTACGGCTTCGAGGCGATTCTGGTCCACCATCCGGCGTCTCAGGGGGGGAAAGCGGTACGCGACCAACACCATTTATGGTGGGGATGGCGTGCTGTTGACCTCAACTCGGGATGTTGTGAGTCGGTGGGCGGAATACTTCGAAGACCTCCTCAATCCTACTGGCACGTCTTCCACTGAGGAAGCGGAGCCTGGGGACTTTGGATCGGGCTCTCCAATCTCTGGTGCGGAGGTCGCCGAGGTGGTTAAAAAGCTCCGCGGTGGCAAGGCTCCGGGGGTGGATGAGATTCGTCCTGAGTTCCTTAGGGCTCTGGATGTTGTGGGGTTGTGTTGGCTTACGCGACTCTGCAATATCGCGTGGACATCGGGGGCAGTTCCCTTGGATTGGCAGACTGGGGTGGTGGTTCCCCTATTCAAAAAGGGGGACCGTAGGGTGTGTTCCAACTATAGAGGGATCACACTCTTAAGCCTCCCTGGTAAGGTCTATTCAGGGGTTCTGGAGAGGAGGGTCCGTCGGATAGTCGAACCTCGGATTCAGGAGGAGCAGTGTGGTTTTCGTCCTGGTCGTGGAACACTAGACCAGCTCTACACCCTCAACAGGGTCCTGGAGGGTGCGTGGGAGTTTGCCCAACCAGTTTACATGTGCTTTGTAGACTTGGAAAAGGCATTCGACCGCGTCCCTCGGGGGGTTCTGTGGCGGGTACTCCGGGAGTATGGGGTACCAGGCCCATTGATATGGGCTGTTAGGTCCCTGTACGACCGGTGTCAGAGCTTGGTCCGCATTGCCGGCAGTAAGTCAGGCTCGTTTCCGGTGAGAGTTGGACTCCGCCAAGGTTGCCCTTTGTCACCGATTCTGTTTATAACTTTTATGGACAGAATTTCTAGGCGCAGCCAAGGTGTTGAGAGGATCCGTTTTGGTGGCCTTAGAATCGCTTCTCTGTTTTTTGCAGATGATGTGGTCCTATTGGCTTCATCAGCTCGTGATCTACAGCTTTCACTGGAGCGGTTTGCAGCTGAATGCGATGCGGCCGGGATGAGGATCAGTTCCTCCAAATCCGAGGCCATGGTCTTGAGCCGGAAAAGGGTAGCGTGCCCTCTCCGGGTCGGGGAGGAGGTCCTGCCCCAAGTGGAGGAGTTTAAGTATCTCGGGATCTTGTTCACGAATGAGGGAAAACTGGAGCGTGAGATCGATAGGCGGATAGGTGCAGCGTCCGCAGTGAAGCGGGCGCTGTACCGGTCTGTCGTGGTGAAGAGAGAGCTGAGTCAAAAGGCAAAGCTCTCAATTTACCGATCGATCTACGTTCCCACCCTCATCTATGGTCATGAGCTTTGGGTTATGACCGAAAGAACAAGATCTCGGATACAAGCGGCTGAAATGAGTTTTCTCCGCAGGGTGGCTGGACTCTCCCTTAGAGATAGGGTGAGAAGCTCAGTCATCCGGGAGGGACTCGGAGTAGAGCCGCTGCTTCTCCACATCGAGAGGAGCCAGTTGAGGTGGCTCGGGCATCTGGTTAGGATGCCTCCTGGACGCCTCCCTGGTGAGGTGTTCCGGGCATGTCCCACCGGGAGGAGACCCAGAGGAAGACCCAGGATACGCTGGAGGGACTATGTTTCTCGGCTGGCCTGGGAACGCCTTGGGATTCCCCCAGAGGAGCTGCTCCAAGTGGCTGGGGAGAGGGAAGTCTGGGCCTCCCTACTTAGGCTGCTACCCCCGCGACCCGACCCCGGATAAGCGGAAGAAAATGGATGGATGGATGGATGGATGGAACGCATTCAACGCGGCGCCGCACACCCGTTTTTCGCCGTGAGACAAAACAAGCATACATGCTGGGCCATAAACATGTACAGAACATTATTTCCAAGCGGTTAGCGAACACAGTATGCTACACATTCATCAAAAAACACATATAAAGTACTGTATAATAATATAATAATAATAATCATTTTATTTAAAAGTGCCTTTCAGGACACCCAAGGACACTTAACAAACAAACACAGTTCAAAGATCAGCAGTAACAAATTGAAATATAAAATACATAAAGAATATAAAATACAAAATAATATAAAATACATTTAGTAAAATTAATGATAAGCTAGTCTAAAGAGATGTGTTTTCAGAGCAGTCTTGAACAGAGAAAGGGAGGTGGTGTTTCAAAGGTCTGGCGGTAGAGCGTTCCAGAGGTGAGGGGCAGAGCAGGTGAAGGCCCTGCTCCCCATGGTGGAGAGGCGGGCAGAGGGTACATGGAGATGTAGCGAAGAGGAGGATCTGAGAGAGCGTGATGGGATGGAGATTTGTAGGAGGTCAGATAGATAAGGAGGGGCAAGGTTGTGGATAGCTTTGAACGTGAGAAGTAGAATTTTGAAGATGATGCGTGATTTAACCGGGAGCCAGTGGAGCTGCTGCAGGACAGGAGTGATGTGGTTATAGTAGGAGGTTTGAGTGATGACACGGGCAGCTGAGTTCTGGACCATCTGTAACTTGTGGAGAGATTTGTTGGGGAGGCCATAGAGAAGGGAGTTGCAGTAGTCGATACGGGAAGTCACAAGACTGTGCACCAGGATGGCTGTGGAGCGGGGTGTGAGAGAAGGACGGAGACGGTTAATATTACGGAGGTGGAAATAGGCAGACCGAGTAACATTGTTGATGTGTGAAGTGAAGGAGAGAGTGGTGTCGAGGATGACACCGACTCTTGACCTGAGGGGAGGGGGATAGCAGAGAGTTAAGGGGGATGAGAAGATGTTCTGATTTTGAAATGGAGTTTTTGGTACCAACAAGAATGATTTCTGTTTTGTTACTGTTTAGTTGACTCCATACTGTACAATAGTACTGTACTGCACAGTACATTAATAATAAAAAAACAGTAGTGTACAGTACAGGTACTATAAAAAAAAATAATAGAAAAGAAAATGTCCTTACTTTTATTGAAGGGGCATTGCAGAGGAGGGAGACAGGCTTATTGGGAGGGAGCTGCAGAAGGTGCTGGTGATGCTGGTGCAGGTGAGTGAGGAGGGGCAGGTGAGTCCAAAAAGGCAGCTGATGTGGAAGGGCAGGTGATGCAGAAGGTGCTGGTGATGCTGGTGCAGGTGAGTGAGGAGGGGCAGGTGAGTCCAGAAAAGCAGTTGAGGTGGAGGGACAGGTGATGCAGAAGGTGCTGGTGATGCTGGTGCAGGTGAGTGAGGAGGAGCAGGTGAGTCCAGAAAGGCAGCTGAGGTAGAGGGGTAGGTGATACAGAAGGTGCTGGTGATGCTGGTGCTGTTGAGTGAAGTGTGACAGGTGAGTCAACAGAGGCAGCTGAGTTAGTACATAAAAAAAGAAAATAACATGTCCTTACCTTTATGGAAGAGGCGTTGCAGGGGAGGGAGACAGGCTTATTGAGAGGGAGCTGCAGATGGTGCTGGTGATGGTGCAAGTGAGTCAGGAGAGGAGCAGGTGAGTCAGGAGAGGCAGATGATGAGGCAGAGGGTACAGGTGCTGCAGAAGATGCTGGTGATGGTACTGTTGAGTGAAGAGAGACAGGTGAGTCAACAGAGGCATCTGAGGTATTACATAATAAAGAAATTTAAAAAGAAAAGAACATTTCCTTACCTTTATGGAAGGGGAGTTGCAGAGGAGAGAGACAGGCTTATTGGGAGGGTGATGGCGCAGGTGAATCAGGAGGGGCAGGTGAGTCAGGAGAGACAGCTGTAGCAGAGGTAGAGGGTACAGGATCTGTTGCAGGCCTCTGTACCTTCTTGAAATACCACTGCAGGTTGCTCTGGACTGACTCCATCTTCTTCTCCTCCAAGATCTCCTTGTAGCAAACAAGGGAATCCATGACCCCTCTGGCAACCCTAGAGTACCTCTCCACGTTTGCATCCTCAGCCTCAAATCATGCCAACCCTTCCTCTATGAGGGCAAAAGCTCATGCCAAGCCCTGCCTTGTGAATTTCTTGGGCTGTGGGGTTGGTATTTCTTCCTCTTCCTCTACCATCTATTTCTCCAGCTCAATAAGGTCCTCAGCAGCTAACTCTTCTCCATGAGATACCAGCAGCTCAGTGACATCATCCTCCTCCACCTCCAAGTTCAGCGACCTACTCATTTCCACCACATCCTGGATGACACTGCTCACTGACTCCTGAGACCCTGAGGAATCATTCACAAACTGGGGACACAGTTTTCTCCAAATACCATTCATGTTGCTCTGCTTAACCCGATCCCAAGAATCGCCAATTTTCTTAACAGCATCAAGGATGTATTTTTTCCAAAAGTCCTTCAATGTCAAGTCCTTATTTTTTTCAGTTGCCTCTAAACCATCACTAATGACCCTTTGGAGGTGGTAGGCCTTGAATGTAGCAATTACTCCTTGGTCCATAGGTTGTAAAAGGGCCATGGTGTTAGGTGGGAGGTAAACCACATTGACATCAAGGTGAACGTCATTCAGGTTGGCAGGGTGTCCGGGTGCATTGTCCAGCAGTAGCAGCACCTTAAAGGGGATGTCCTTGGAGGTACAGAACCGCTGGATGCCTGGCACAAAATGGTTGGTGAACCAGTCATCAAACACAGCAAGTGTCACCTATGCCTTCTTGTTTGCCCTCCAGATGACTGGCAGCTGACCCTTTAAAATGCCCTTGAACGCCCGTGGATTCTCCGACTGATAAACCAGCATGGGCTTCAATTTGTAGTCCCCAGCAGCATTGCCCCCAAAAAGCAAAGTCAGTCGCTCCTTGCTGACTTTATGGCCTGGTGCTGTTTTCTCCTCCTTCGCGATGTAGGTGCGATTAGGCAAACGTTTCCAGAACAAGCCTGTCTCATCCACATTAAAAACTTGTTGGGCTGAGTAACCACCCTCCCTAATTATCTCTGCCAACACGTTAGGAAACTCACGTGCGGCTTCCACATCACCACTAGCAGCTTCGCCTTGAACTTTAATGTTGTGAAAGTTCACACGTTCCTTAAACCTATGAAACCAACCCCTACTGGCCACAAACTCTTCACCTTCACTCCCCTCCCCCTTCTCTCTTTTCAACGCCTCAAACAGTCATCTAGCCTTCTCCTGAATAACCGTCAGACTCACCGGAATACGTCTTTGGTTTTGGTCTTCCAACCACAACACCAATAATCGCTCCATGTCATTAATAAGCCCGCTACGCTGCTTAGTTATGATGGTCGCTTTCATCGGTACTGATCCTTTAACATGCTCAAGGATACGAGCTTTATCCTTGATAATTGTTGCGACAGTCGAACGACTAAGTGCAAGTGCACGGCCAATGTCTGTCGGTGTTTCACCCTTATCTGATCTTTTTAGGATGTCTAATTTTACCTCCATGGTGATGGCCTTCCTTTTCCTGGACGCACTGCCATCAGAAGAGTCATCCTTTCTTTTTGATGCCATTATAAAAGCCACAAAGAGTTGTTCAGTTGTGAGGAGTTGTAAAAAAAATCTGCTAAAGTCCTATCGTCGTCCTCGGTCCACGCTCTACAGTGAAGCCCAGGCTGCGTTGTGTTAAGTACAGTACGAAACTGTATCACTCCGCCTTTGTCTTTGAGGTACAGTATGCACCTGTACTCCGCCGCCCTGTATTTTTCCATTGCCGTGCCGCTAAGGTACACTCTCCCTCCCCCCTGTAAATTTCCACTGTTCTGCCGCTGAATTTCGTAAAGTACAGTACCGTAAGTTCTGACGTAAAGTTGCGTAAACCCGCGTAACTAGAAAAAATGCTTTTCAATGGGAGAGCGTCGTAACCACGAAACGTCGTAAGTCGAGGCCGTCGTAAGGCGAGGACTACCAGTAGTTTGGGAGAACTAATTATGTTTAGTATGTTCTTCCTTTGCATTTTGATGTGAGGTAGTGTAAACTTTATTGCAACCTACTGGCAAAAAATAGGCATTTTAGCATTTTTGTTTCACTGCTTCTCTTTGGAACAGAGCTTTTAGTTGTTTTGTTTTTGTTTTTCCATATGCAGAACAAACATAATAGTTAAAAAAATCCCAAGTACCTGTAGTATGGTCGAAACCTAACTAACTGTAAGAAATTCAAGTTTTAAGAGCTATAATAACGACAAATTATGATTTTCTTGCCCAACCCCTCCCAACCTCTTGCCCTATTTAAGTTATTAAAGCAAAAAAAATGCTCTCCAACACTGTACATAATTCAGAAGTCATTTTCACATCATAGGACATAGTCAGAAGAAGCTAGTGTTTTACAAGATAACATCTGTCATAACAATCAGTTACAGAAGAATTATTATGCCATTTCATTCTTCGCTTTAGCTTCTGAGCCATTTTTTTTGTTTCTTTTCTGCCCCAGGTGCCCGACACCAGGATGTGATGGTTCAGGACATATCACCGGCAACTATGCCTCACATAGAAGGTCCGACTCTAAATCATAAAACACATACAGTGTTAACAAATCCCCCTCTCTTTCTATGTGGTGATAATCACGCTTCAGCTTTGTAACTCTGTCATTTATCTGCAGTCTTTCAGGGTGTCCGCGGGCAAGGAAAAGTGGGATAAAGATCATCCACAGCAAAGAAAATAAGGAGGACCAGGAGCCCATAAGGTACAGTACAGACACAGACCATCAGTCTTCTGTGTGGCTGTAAAACCCAGAGGCTGAAACCTCCTCCTGCGACCAACACTCCTCACTGTTCACTTCATGTGACATTTAAGACATATGACTTTTCATTTCCTGCTTTTGAAATGTGGGATTTCTAATCAGTCCTGCTATGTTCTGAGCAGTCAGTGCTGGTGTTAGACATGCATCTTTGTAAGCAGGAATAAATCAGCTCTGACAAGATAAACATGCAAAGACTGGAAAGTTTCAGTTCTTCTAGAAAAGAGTAGGAAGAACTTCAGAAGTGCAAGGTTGTAGCAGGTTAAAAGGAGGTGGTTCCGCAGTCTCTGGTGAACTCACACGTAGATAAAGAGAGAGGGAAGCAGAGAAGGGAAGATAGAGGCAGAGAGAGATTGATTGACTCTGCCTAAATCCCACAGTGGGCTTCTGTGGCCTCATCCCTGCAGCTGCATTGATTTCTCTGGTGGTGCAGAGCACAAACACCACACTTTGTTCATTCTTAAGCTTGTCATACAGTTGGATTCTGAGGACACTTCGTCATGCAAACTCTGGTAACATGCCATATTCATGTTTTTATAATCATTTGCAAACTATGCAAATTATAACAAAAAAGCAGCACATTAAAAACCAAAGGAGTTTGGGGACACCATGTTGGGACTGAAAAGAAAGAAAGATCTGCTTCTCTTTTTTCCACGTGTTCCTTCTTTCAGAAATAGATCCTGTCATCAGTCTGTGTTTGTTTTGGGAGTGAGACTGGCTCTAATGAAACAGAGCCGGATTGAATCCGTAGCTTTCAAGAGACTGCATTATAGGGAGGAAGGGTGAAAGAAGTTGAGAAGGTGGAAAATGCACATATTTTGTTGAGCATTTAAATGTATGAGTTATTTCTTCTTTGAGTTACCATCTACTTGCAAAGCTTAGTAAATTAAACTGGTGGACGTGATTTTTGCCTCAGTGAGTAAAGAGATCCAATGTCAGAATTGAGTCCAGTCTTATAGTTCTAAATATTTACTACTAGATCCATGTGGGGGGATTTTTATTGCTTTAGACCTTTTTATACTTCAAAACTTCCAAATGACACATTTAAAGCTCACCTCCTGTTTTCTGTTCAACAGTGCAGAGTTTGTAATCATATATTTTCCTAATTATGTTATAAAAAAATTAATATAAGATTTTGATTGATTGCCTGAATCAAAACAAATTAAGATCACACACATGCTTTTAATTGTTACGATCTTGTTATGGTCTTTGAAATCTGGGAAGATAGTGTTAAACAAATGTAAATATAAGGATCTGGATTACAATTTCTGAATTCAACTGAAACAAGATGAATTATTTTCAAAGTAAGTAATGATCCAAAGGTCCAGAGTAGCAAACAATGAAGCTATTACTGTTAACTCCAAATCAAATTATTCAATGAAATAACTCTTGTCCTCCTTCATATAAATATACATGTACATGTAATACATCTGTAATCTGGAAGGTTACACTTTTAGATATAACTTTAGAATTCAGCATAATTACCAATTAAAAAAACTGTGTTTATTATAAGTGGTGAGACCAGTACATGAATTTGCATAAAGCTAAATATAATAGATAAAATCAGATATTATTTTAAAGCTGGACTTATACTGATCCCAGATGACAAACAACAGAAGATAGACATTAGTTCTTCATTATGTTGATGTGTGTTCTCTTTATACCTCTCTCCCTCTCTATTCCTATCACCTTCTTTGTCCTATACCCTTTCTCTTGCTTTTTTTAGCTTTGTTTTCTTTTTTCTTTTTTGAGCCCTTTCTTTCCTTTCTTTCTATCCTATATATATATAAAAAAAACTCCACTAGATAATTACTAGAATAAATATTTCATAATAATGGTGTGGAGTGGATGGCTGTAAGGGGAGAAGGGAGGCCATATAATAAATAAATAAATAAATAAATAAATAAAAATAAAAAAGCATTAGTTACAGCGAGTCAATTTGAAAATCTGCAGAAACAAATGAATTTCTTTAGCAGAGTCCTTTGAACCGAACATCTTAAATTGAAGAGAAAAAAAAATGGAAGCCCAAAGCTTCTGATACTACCTCTGTGTCTGTAATGGACAAAACCAACAAAGGTGCATGAAAAGCTGCAGCTTCTATTTGCCATAACTGATGCTTTCTCAACTGATGCTAGCTTAAAACATAATCCATTTTGACAGGTGTGACATTTGGAATAATTTTCTGCCTTGTTGCACATAACTTGCCCTGATGTTTATGCTCTGCCACCATTCTAAAACCCCGATAAAGCGGCCACTGAGACAGCTTTTAAAAGACATAATCATGTTGTTTCTTTACAATACAGCAAAAGAGACAGAGGAAAACTGGAAAATAACATTTACTCGTGCTCTGTTTGGTGTTATAAGCAGTCAGTAGCTGAGACTAACAGGCTACCTCTTGGGGGAGAAATATGATGAAAATAAGAGAAAGGTGATAGTGGATCTCTTTTTTGTTTTTGCCCTGTTCCCCACAGGTGTCCAGTCCCAGGGTGTGATGGTCAGGGACATGTGACGGGGAAATATGCATCTCACAGAAGTGCATCAGGATGCCCGATAGCAGCCAAAAGACAAAAAGACGGCTACCTAAATGGCATTCAGTTCACATGGAAGTCCGGAAAGACAGAGGGCATGTCATGTCCGACACCAGGCTGCGATGGCTCGGGGCATGTCAGTGGCAGCTTCCTGACACATCGAAGGTGGGTCTCAGTAAAGTGGTCCTATATTAATTTAAGATAATAAATATTGAGTGTTTCTAACTTGATCAAATACAAGAGTGTCAAACTCAGTAACAAAAGGGGGCCAAAAATAAAAATAAGGTTCAAACCAAGGGACAATTTCAGGAAGAACATTAACTCAAGTCAGATAGCTGATATCTTTTCATGGTTGCAGGTTAATTTGATGTTTTTTTATTGCTCTTTCTACATCAAAATTAAAGATTACAGAAAAATTATAAC